>MJUT01052342.1:264734-282260 GCA_002080005.1 Gigantidas platifrons
GCCTCAAACTCACTACAATAACATAAACCTCTCATCTGTCTAGCCTCAAACTCACTACAATAACATAAACCTCTCATCTGTCTAGCCTCAAACTCACTACAATAACATAAACCTCTCATCTGTCTAGCCTCAAACTCACTACAATAACATAAACCTCTCATCTGTCTAGCCTCAAACTCACTACAATAACATAAACCTCTCATCTGTCTAGCCTCAAACTCACTACAATAACATAAACCTCTGATCTGTCTAGCCTCAAACTTACTACAATGACATAAACCTCCCATCTGCCTAGCCTCAAACTTCTTTCTGTAATATTTGGCATACACCTCAAGTGATGTTAAAATATTCTGAACAGTGACCATTATTAAGAATACAACTTGTCTTGTCAGTGTAAAAGGCTTTTACACAGTTACACATTTCTCTACCAAAACCAAACAAATCAAGAGTTTTTAAGAGAAAAGACCATTCCACCATATCAAATGCCTTCTCAAAATCAATAAGCAACAGAATTTCAGGAATATTCTCTTCCTCTGCCCTCTCTATTAGGTCAAAAATAAGTCTAATGCATTCTGCAATGTAGCGTCCCTTCAAAAAACCCTTTTGAGATGAACCTATTAAGAAAAAAACTTAATTTGTCTGAGAAATTATTTATATGGTTTGCAATTACAGATGAACTTATTTTTATGTCCCCGCGACTATTGGTCGGGGGGCATATTGTTTTACCCCTGTCCGTCCGTCCGTCCGTTCGTTCGTCACACTATAGTATGCATAGTTTGTCCCGCTAACTCCTCCTACAGTTTTGGAGCTACAGCTTTAATATTTTGTAGGATGTTTATACACATGGAGGTGTGCATGTGCACAGTATTTTGATTTTCATAAAATATTCTCAAAATGATTCATTTAATTCAGTCATTTCTGCTTGATGCTGAATAAGCAAAACATTGGTTTACCCTTTTGCAATTATAACCGCGGGGGCATTGTATGTGTCTTACAGACACAAACTAAGACACAAACCGCTTTTAAAGTCTATACATAAGTTTTCTACATCATACCCGATGAATAATATACCATTCCTTCAAATTAAGTTACCGGGTATATTGAAAATCCATTTAGGCTCTTCAAGACGTTTTCTTTGCATTATACCCCTACACATTCCTCAGAACCAAGCCAAAGGTTAAGGTAGTAAATTGGTTGAGACGGGGGATGGGGGCATTCAATTTTCTAGTTTTTATCTACATTCTAATGTAAACTAATAGGTTGCCAATTTTTCAAGTGAAATTTGGATCTATCTTCCTTGGGGATACATGTAATAACACCCTGCCTTTGTGATATGGATAAACAACTAACTTCACCAGCAGCATTTAATGCACAAACAAGATAAATGTATACATCATTCCAATTTTTTTTAATGAAATTCAGAGGTGAAGTTCTCCAACCCTGTTTTATTGTTCTTCATAGTTGTTTTAGAGATTGAAGGCATTCTTATTTAGTGAAGATACCTTCATATTTTTGTCTATCATCTTTCAAGAAGTTAAAACAAGGGTATATTTTATCAAATAACAGTTGATGTCAATGGAATAACCATTAACAATAATTTATTATATATAGATAGCTGTGAATTACAGAATATTCCGAGTTAAATAAAAATGATAATTTCACAGTGAAATTAAAAACGATAATTTCACTGTGAAATTATCGTTTTTATTTAACTCTGAAAATTCTGTAATTCTACGCTACACACGTAATATATCCAATCAGTATAAAGTATTCATATGATGTAGTGTTCTGATGTACAACCATGAGGTTTCATCACTGTATACACGTTTGTTACATCCATTTTGTTTCTAAGTAATATACATAGTAAAATTTGTTTAAAATGTGTTTTTGTTGATTTTAGGTGTATGTAATTGTTACAATGGTTTCCTAGGAGATGAATGTGATGTATCAGACACAGACCCACCAGAGTTGTCTTTCTTGTTAGTAGCTCTCTGTGATATACAGGCAGAGAAGTGTGAGAGTGTAGTTGTTAACGGTATAGACTTTGTTGATGGTAACACTCTCACCTGCCATTTCATAAACCAGGACGATGTAAGTAATAACTACATTATCATTATAAATTCACATGGCCAATTAAAAAAATCTTCTCTAAAACCATTTGGCCAAATTAATTGAAATTTGGTAGGAAGAACATATGGAAGATTCTGTATAAAGTTGATTTTGAACTCTTAAGAAATTTTGGTATTTAGCAGCACCAATGTCTTCTATTATTAAGCATACATACTGTGGATTCATTTTAATTCGTGGATAGAAGAAAAAATACAGTTTGTGGGATACGTAAATTCGCCGTTTAAAAAAAAAATGAATTAACATACGTAAATTCGCGGATCGCTGTTCCACAGATAATAAAAAAAAAGTTTAAAATTCGTTCAAAATGTGTGCGTATGTCGTCAAAATCCTTTCATAATTCTTTATTAAAGTGTTCATTTCAAATTTTCATTATAAGCGTGGACGCAATTTACTAATTATTTGTTTGTTTGTTTTACTATTTAAAATTGTCTTGTCGGAATTTGATAGGGTATTTTAATTCCTTTGATGTACAAATGATTGAAATCAATTAGGACACAATTTACAATCATTAGAAAATGATCAAAAGTGTGAAAGCACGCTTACTATGTTTGTAGCCCAAGCTGGCACCCAATTGTCTCAAGCCATAATACAATAGTAAAATTTACTCAACTCGCGTTTTTGCTATAAATACTTAGGAGAGCATATTTCCTTAATAACCAAAAAAATGTCGCTTCAACAGTGGTTTAAAGTCCGGTAGTATAAAGGTTAAAGCTCCAGCCACACCAGGCTTGCCCGATCCATCGAACTGCTATAACCAACGTGATGTACTTGCAACCCAGGCAGCCAACGACAGTGTTGACACCATGATCTCTGCTACTCCATCTACTCCTACTAGAAATTATTAATTACCAACATGCCATTCACTTCGTTAATCAACACTATACTAGAACTACAAAACAAAACCGGAAGTAAACAGACGCGTTCAAAATCATATTTTACAATACAAAAAATTAATCATGCAAGAGTTTTATTATTTTTAATAACATTTTCTTCAAAATAGTTATTGTTTAATGCAAGTTACTTACCTTACTATATACTCACACCTGGAAATGTACTGTATTGCACCGATCACAACGAAATAAGACATTCGAGAATGCCAAAATAATTAAAACTCGACTGTTGCGATTATTCTTCGTTGAATTCTTAAATTCGTGGATTGCTGTGACCCACGAAATCCACGAAAATTGGTATCCCATGAATAAAAATGAATCCACAGTATATTAAAAGATAATTATACATTGCCAACAATGGTACAGTCTGCGATGTTAGGCACTAGTCTGATGTCCCAGACTAGTAAACTGATATTCGGACTAGTAATTTTCCCTTACCACTAGCCCGATCAGACTAGTAAAACATTTTACTCCCCTACCTTGTTCTCTATGATTTTTACATAAAAAAGATAAAATTTCGAAAATGGTACAAATTTAATAAACGTCTATCATACAGATTTTATTTGTAAACAAATACGAATAAACTGTTAGCCTTTAGTAGTATAATGCCGGGGTAACCAGTCTGAAACCACGTTGTTCTGGTATTCCGATCTGTCTTATTACCAAAGCAATATGTTTCAACACGGACATGTATTAATATTACCAACGTAGTCAAAATCGTGGTGGATCGCCATTGATAGATAGTAAAAGAACTATTAAACTTTACTAATGAGGATATCTTAAGAGATTCAGTTTTTTTTTTTCAAGCGAAAGTGTTTTATTTTTCGTTCTTTATTTCCCATTCTGCACGTGGCGGTGTACTTCGGTCTTTCCGGTCTTAAGATTTATTGTAGTGACAATGCTTCGGTGGACTGAAGGGGCCCAATTTAGTGTGTGTTTTTTTTGGACTAGTAAAATTATGTTCGGACTAGTAAAACCTAGTGCTTCACTAGCCCGAAAGACTAGTGGCTAAACAAGTTTTTGGTGCAGACTGGCACTGGTATAGCTGATTATATTATATATATTATGAGGGGAGAGGGGGGGGGGGATTGAGAAGAAGAAAAAAAAAAGCTGTTTTGTAAATATTCTGTAGCTTTCCACAAGACACTTCTGGTCTTCTTCAAATGTTCTTTAATAATGTTATGGTACAAAATTACAACATCAGAAAAAATCTTTAAACAACAACACATAGCAAAGTCACAGATACATAACAGATAAAAACATGCTACTGCAGCACTGCTTGTTTTCCATAAATTTTCTGTTGTTTACCTGTAATTGTCATCTCATATATTTCAAGCCAATCGTTATTTTGCAGGGATCTACAACGACAACTACAGCTCTATATGTCAATAAGGAAACAGTTGTATGTCCATTACCAGGACTTGGTAGATACCGGCTGTCTGTCAGTAATGATGGAACCAATAAAGGAACTATATTATCTCTGATTAAATACAACTCTCTCTGTGATGTTTGTACTGTGGATGGCTGTACTCCAAGAGTAAGTTAGTAGTAGCTAGGGTTATGGATAGGATTTAGATTTCAATAAGCTGCATATCCCTAGCCAGGATCTAAATTTCTATCAGCTTCATATCCCTAGCCAGAATTTAGATTTCAATTAGCTTCATATCCCTAGCTAGAATCTAGATTTCAATCAGCCTCATATCCCTAGCCAGGATCTAGATTTCAATCAGCCTCATATCCCTAGCTAGGATCTAGATTTCAAGCAGCTTCATATTCCTAGCTAGTGTTGTGAAACTACGTTAGTTAATGAATGTACCACAATTTAGATTGTTATTTTTTATGTTCAACCATAATTTCTTGAACTTCCATGATTAGGGAATCTTTCCTTAATGATAGCAGAATATGTTGAATCACATTTCGTTTGAACTGACTTTCATTTATCACAGTATTTATTAAATATCGGCATTGTTGACATTTTACCGCCAACTTGCGGTTTCATTTTTCTGATAGAGTTATTGTTCTTGGTACATAAAAACTAAGTTATATTTCGGTATACGATACTTAATTCCGTGTTTATATGTCGGGATATTTGTAAGATTGAATATTATTGTCTTTAATGAGTATTTATTTACGCTGTATGTTGTCAGTGTAATTCAGATGGTAAAATCCGCGAAATATGATTATTGCGGGAAATTGTCCGTGCGTTTCTATGACTTTGCTACATTTTGTATCCAACGTAAACAAAACTGGTAAGTTGGAATTCAACTGTCCAAGAGATCGGCTGTGTTCATTCTCCTAACCTTTTTAACTTCACAATTTGGACTTTGTGAACTTTATTTGGATAAACGTTAAGCTGTATAGCATTTTATACTCATCTTCTTGTATCGTAAGTGTATCAATGCGGTGAAGTCCGCTACATTTTTACTTGAAGGTGACGTTTTTCATAGCCCATTCCCGGCCTGATTTAGTTTTTCATATATTGATACTTGATTCATATTTTATGATTAGTTGTTGATTATTTTATCTAAACACTGACATTATGCAGGTTCTTTGACTTAGATAATTATTGTATTTGCTACATTTTGGTACACTGAAATTGTTAATTCCTGCATAATAAATTATCTAATTTTTTACATCTTGTTTTACACATGCAGCCTCCATGCTTTAGTCCTTTGTAGTTTGTTGCAGTGGTTTCTCTTTAGTGTTCCCGCTCGGCACTCACGAATCTCGCAACACTAGGATCTAGATTTCAATCAGCTTCATATCCCAAGCCAGGATCTAGATTTCATTCAGCTCCATATCCCTGGCCAGGATCTAGATTTCACTCAGCCTCATATCCCTAGCCAGGATCTAGATTTCACTCAGCCTCATATCCTTAGCCATGATCTAGATTTCAGTCAGCTTCATATCCCTAGCCAGGATCTAGATTTCAATCAGCTTCATATCTCTAGCTAGGATTTAGATTTCAATCAGCCTCATATCCCTAGCCAGGATATAGATTTCAATCAGCTTCATATCCCTAGCCAGGATCTAGATTTCAATCAGCCTCATATCCCTAGCCATGATCTAGATTTCAGTCAGCTTCATATCCCTAGCCAGGATCTAGATTTCAATCAGCTTCATATCTCTAGCTAGGATCTAGATTTCAATCAGCCTCATATCCCTAGCCAGGATATAGATTTCAATCAGCTTCATATCCCTAGCCAGGATCTAGATTTCAATCAGCCTCATATCCCTAGCCAGGATCTAGATTTCAATCAGCTTCATATCCTTAGCCAGGATCTAGATTTCAATCAGCTTCATATCCTTAGCCAGGATCTAGATTTCAATCATCTTCATTGTCCCTAGCCAGGATCTACATTTCAATCAGCTTCATATCCCTAGCCATGATCTAGATTTTAATCAGCTTCATATCCTTAGCCATGATCTAGATTTTGATCAGCCTCATTGTCCCTAGCCAGGATCTAGATTTTAATCAGCTTCATATCCCTAGCCAGGATCTAGATTTTAATCAGCTTCATTGTCCCTAGCCAGGATCTAGATTTTAATCAGCTTCATCAGTGAAATATTTATTCCTACATTTATAATAAGTTCTTGTATTTACAACAGGATGATGTTTGTCGTATTGATTCAGTTTGTTATGGAGTAGGATACACCAATGAAAATAATGACGCTCAGATTTGTAATCCTGAAATTTCCAAGACAACGTGGACTACTATATCAGGTAAAAATATTAGAGGTCTAATAGCACTTCTCCTCCAGGATTAAGTAGAATAAACATATATATATTTGACTAATTACAGAAATATTTGTGAAAAGTAACTTTTAAATTTTGCTCAAATTTTCAAGACAATTTGAACTTATAGGGAGAATTTTATATAACAAATAATGTTGTTTAAATAGAGAGAAATATTATAGATATATAATGAATAGTAAACATTTCTCTAGAAGAAAATAGTTGTGAAGAAACAAGGTATTTTCTGTATTTACCAACAGAAGTCATCTATTCTTTACAGTCAAACCTGTCTAAACCAAACCTCCTTGGGATCAATGTTTGTGTTTGGAATACACAGGTGTTTGATTTACACAGGTTATTTGAACACAGATTTCCTACTTTTAGACTTAATTTAATGCTGGATTATACAAGATTCTGTTTTATTCAGGGTTAAGTTTATTAGTAAATTGTTTTTGTAAATTAAAGGGGCTGACATATTTGTTCAGTAATATATTTGATTGATGTTGTTTAATATTCAGATTAGTAAAATATGTGACATCTGTATGTAAATAAAAATATATTTTAATTGTGTATTTGTTTCAATATCCTATTGTTTCACGTAGCTTTTACATTTTCAAAAAGAGGAGAAATGATAGGAGACGTGTTTTATTTTAAAAAAGAACTTTTATTTGAAATCTTGAATTTCTACGATCGCACAAAACATTCTAATATGTAAATTTTTATTATAAAATCTAAAACATTGAATAATCAGATCCTTCTTGTATTAGAATTTACCAATCTAATTGTTGTCATATTACAGGTACAGATATAACAGTAACAAGGCTAACATTCCTGAGAATAATCCTTAACATTTTGATAACCAGGACATACAATTTTACCTTGTCTGGTAACCCAAGCTTCACTGATGGACCAACAGGAGGCCTAGCTCTGTTGCTGAATGGAATTGATGATTTTGTTGACCTGGGAGATTTGACAAATGGGTGCTTAGGAGACATTGAGAAATGTAAATTTGGGCTGTCTATTAAATTCAACTTGAAAGTTTTGGAATTGAAACAAAATATGTACATTTTCTCAAACGGTGGTGACGAAGTTGGAAAATATGGCTATTCCATGTGGTACCGTAACAAACGTCTGTACCTTACTGTTAGTACTAGTACAAAAATATGGACAGTTTATGTACCGTTTAAGAAATACCTGAATACCTTTGTCAATATAGAATTCTCTTGGAGCGTCCAGGGAGGACTTGAGCTATATTTTGATGGACTACGAGTTGCTCACACTAAAGTATTCTATCGCAGAACAACAATAGCTGTAGTTTCCTCCCTTTTCTATTTTGGAAGACCAATTAGTACTGGAGTGTGGTGTAATATGGTTATAGATGGATGGGATATAGCAGAGGGTACCAAAGACATGGTGAAAAACTTGAATGTTACAGTAGGTAAGTATCTTTATAATATAAATACTAGTGTTGTATTACTGAATGAGGTAAAGGCTTATTGTCTTACAATGTGCTTACCCTTTTTATTTAATATGGTTTCAAGTTTCAGGTCCACACATGTTTTGTGGGTTACTTACCATACTGGTAATCTTGTCCCTAATTTTTGTGGTCCTTATCAGCTACTTATTATATTTATGAAGAGAAGAAAGGGTATGTATTTATAATAGATATAAAAATAACATTGATGATGAGTGTCATTTCTTTCTTCATTGTCAAAAATCATAGACAGTATCCCTATTTAGTTCGGGAGTAACCTTCACCAAGTACACTCGAAGCCAAAATATTTGAAAGCCAAATAATTTAAAAGTCTTTGGGAGAAAGAAAACTTAAGGGCTTAAACAGTATAACCAAAATCGACTAAGGTCACCTATGCCTGAGGGAGGAGAACCTTAGTTTTAATAATAATAAGTTGTCTTTAATGTAGTGTGATAGCCACCATACAATAAGTACTAATTTATGATCTGACCTTAGGGCCCAGTTGCATACTGGAATTGTTCTTCTTTTATTTTTTGGTTTACACCAGAGCAAAGAATCTACATCTAATTTATAAACACCAAGTTTGCAGACTTCAGTTTTTTTTTGTTTTTTTTTATTAACCCCAAGTTTCTATGAAGGTTCAAGGAACAGAGGAATCTTAGATTACCAGGTACTCTTACCTCACATCAATTTGGGAATTTAATTGGCATATGATTTTTTTTATTTCATTTTACAGAATCACCTGAGTTCAAAGAGAGGCCAATTTTATCTATTGAGGAGAAGGTTAACAGTACAGCGTATGTGTTTGTGTGTCAGTTTGACAAACTAGATGAAGATGGATTAATGTATTCTGTGGAATGGCAGAAGAATGATGACATTCTAGCATCAGAGGAACTAGAGATGGGAGTATATGAACACAAGTTAGATGAAAACAAAATAACTGATAAACTTAAATTTAGAGACCAGGTTTGTTTTTTACTTTGTATTTTTCTATCTGATCCAATTTTCTAAAAGTAAAAGAGGAAGTATTATTTGTTAGTGTTAAAATAATTCCCTTCAACAACTCTAAAGATTCAGCCTGCAGTGTTTTTCAAGGTGTAATTCCCTTCAACAACTCTAAAGTTTCAGCCTGCAGTGTTCTTCAAGGTGTAATTCCCTTCAACAACTCTAAAGTTTCAGCCTGCAGCATTCTTCAAGGTGTAATTCCCTTCAACAACTTTAAAGTTTCAGTCTGCAGTGTTCTTCAAGGTGTAATTCCCTTCAACAACTTTAAAGTTTCAGTCTGCAGTGTTCTTCAAGGTGTAATTCCCTTCAATAACTTTAAAGTTTCAGCCTGCAGTGTTCTTCAAGGTGTAATTCCCGTCAACAACTCCAAAGTTTCAGTCTGCAGTGTCCTTCAAGGTGTAATTCCCTTCAACAACTTTAAAGTTTCAGTCTGCAGTGTTCTTCAAGGTGTAATTCCCTTCAACAAATCTAAAAGTTTCAGCCTGCAGTGTTCTTCAAGGTGTAATTCCCTTCAACAACTTTAAAGTTTCAGCCTGCAGTGTTCTTCAAGATGTAATTCCCTTCAACAACTTTAAAGTTTCAGTCTGCAGTGTTCTTCAAGGTGTAATTCCCTTCAACAACTCTAAAGTTTCAGTCTGCAGTGTTCTTCAAGGTGTAATTCCCTTCAACAACTCTAAAAGTTTCAGCCTGCAGTGTTCTTCAAGGTGTAATTCCCTTCAACAACTTTAAAGTTTCAGCCTGCAGTGTTCTTCAAGGTGTAATTTCCTTCAACACTTGTAAAGTTTCAACCTGCATTGTTCTTCAAGGTGAAAAATTGCAATAAAATCACATGTACTTCTGCTATTATATTGTAAATTCTTAATGAAGACTGCTATTGCTGCTTTTAGGTGGACACATTCTTCCAGTTTTTTTTCTAAAGCTACTATTGATCTTTTCAGTTATCTTGTTCAGTTAAAGCATGTAGACTAGTCAACAATGATTGTTCTCCCTGGAGAAAGAGTCTTGTACTGGTAGCTGATATCAAGGTATGTTACACATGGAGCTAGTAGTGGAGACTTTATATACAATACTGTCTGTTAATGATTATAGAGAGATTCATTGGAAAGGGGGGGGGGGGACATTCTTATTTATTTCTGTGAAATGTATCAAAAAAAATTGGAATGGGGAATTATACTTTTTGATCATCTGAGTCCTTAAGCTTTTCACGTTTCAATTTTTGTCACACAAATGACTGACTCAGTTAGAACTAAACATGGAAGAGCTGTTATTTACCATGGTACTCAATTATTCTTCTCTGAAGCCAATGATTCCATTGAAAACAAATTTGGCTGCAATGTTCCATGGTTGGCCTTTCAAAATGTCTGCTTTTTGTATGAACCAAAAATCAAAGATGGCTGACTCCAGCGGATATAATTTTAGCATGTGACTTTATTGAAAAATGAAAACATAATTTTTCTTAGTAACTAGATATTTGATTCAACATAAACTCTATATGAATAATCCAGGATATCTGCCACCACAGAGCACATTTAACATAGGAAAAATGTTTAAAAAGTATTCTTATGAAATATCATTGAACCATTTGATCTGTTTGTAGATTAAGACAACAGCACTTACAGTATATGAGGGATTGAATCCTGGTTATATAGAGATCAGTGTAACTGTCCCACCATATATGTTCTGCAAGGATGACGATCGTGAAAAATATTGCAACATTTATGTGACAACACAACTGATGCATGGAAAGGAAAAGAAATGTCCAAGTACCAAAGAGGAGATAATTCAAGCTGTGTTTGGTGTCTTGGATGAAGAAGATGCTGCCAACCCTTGTCAGTACAGGATCACACGTGAAAACTGGAGAAATACCATCCGTATTCCTGTCAAGGCTTCCATTGACTCACTGAAAGATAAAAACCAAAAAAGGGATATCAGAGTAGATTTACACTTCAAAGCTTCAAACATTTTGTTTTATTCAGTACAGCTTGGAATGGTAGAGGTAGGCAGTGTTTTTGTTACCTTTAATTTGTGTGTCTGTAAAAGATGGTGACGTTTAGGTCTTACATCATAATCAGCAAGGGGAGGGAACTCTGTGGTTATAATATTTTTATTGGTTTGTATCATTTTAACAAATCATTATTTTGTTTATGTAAGAAATAAATTGGCCCATGTAAAATAAGACCAGATGAATCAATATATCTAGTCAAATAAATTCAAGGTCACAAATTTTCCTTGTTTTAAATGTCCTTAGAATAATTTTCTTAGTTTAAATAGCCCATGTGATAGATGATATTTCTTCCTTGTAAATATGGTCCATAGACTTATTTTACTAGTAACTTTATTCTGTCTGGACCGATTTAACACCAGGACTTGTTTTACTTTGATATTATCAATACATGTTCTTTTAATTCATCTTAAGATGTTTTTATTGATATTTCTATTGTATTTTAATATACTTAAAATGTTTACAGCTTGAAGTAAAAGACAGAGACAGAACATCAACATGTAAATCAATCAATGATCCACATATTACTACGTTTGATGGGAGGTAAGTTCATTATGTAGAACATACTCTTGTAAAGCTAGCTAGGACATTTTGATTCCAGTTGTTGGTAGAATTCTAGTTTAATCAAAGTTGTCTATAACCTTTATTAACAGTTGCAGTTTGTTTGTATCATCAGATTTGATTGGTTACTATTCTACGTAAAATTCTACCAGTCGTAACTAAGGAATCCAGCTGGAAGGATCCGCATTCTTTAAAACATGAAATCCTGCATGTCATATTTACAAAAATGCATAAAAATGATTAAAATACCTACCTTGCAAACTTATTTTAGTTCAATTTTATCAAAATTGAAACGTACATGAAGCCAAAAAACATCTGATCTGTACTTTTTAACTGGAAGTTATGTCAATGTTGTTTATGTGACAAAGTCATCTGCAGCATTTCGCAGAATTTTAATTTGTGTGATTTTTAGACCCAGGGAAATGCAAGAATATATTTTGATGTTTAGTATTGCATTAGAATGAAGATAACTGTATTGCATTAGAATGAAGATAACTGTATTGTATTTTAATGGAGATAACTGTATTGTATTTTAATGGAGATAACTGTATTGTATTTTAATGGAGATAACTGTATTGTATTAGAAGGGAGATAACTGTATTGTATTAGAAGGGAGATAACTGTATTGTATTAGAAGGGAGATAACTGTATTGTATTTTAATGGAGATAACTGTATTGTATTTTAAGGGAGATAACTGTATTGTATTTTAAACTTTGCAGATGTAAATATTGGAGTGACGGATGCAAATATCCGTTTACCTAGCTCTGCTACGCTTCGCTAGGTAAACTCAATTTGTAACCGTAAAATCGATGATTTATGTCCACAAAGCTTAAAATTCAATACAGTTATCTCCTAATTCTTCTATATATATGATGTTACAATTGTATTTTTCCAGATATATGTACATGTGTTTTTTTTTCTTTAACAGACGTTACAACAATTTCTATGAGGGAGAGTTTGTTTTGTACAGACACAAGACTCTACCTTTTGCTGTAAGTGAAAACATTATATACTGAACCGCAAAAGAAACGCCGCAACAAATTACACAATCACAGACATTTATTTTGAAATACAATAAACATAAAATAAATTCGTTTTACATTGTTTGAATGGTGAATTTATTGTCTAGGTTATGAAGTTATATCGATTGTCTCAATAAAGCAAAACTACAACATTTTGATGCTTTAATTCCACTTCCGTTAATAACAAGCATGTCCACCACCAGAGTTAATCACAGCAGCACATCTTCGATACATCGAGTTGACCAGGCGATTGATGAATGCGATAGGAATGCGTGTCCAACCTCTCTGAAACGCTACCGAAAGTTCAGCTGCAGTTGTCGGACTTGGCTGCTCTGCATTCAACCGTCTTTGAATTTCTTCCCACAGACGTTCAATAGGGTTCAAATCTGGACTTAGAGCTGACCAGTTCATAACATTTACGTTATTCTGCTGCAAGAAGTCTCTTGTTTCCCTGGCTGTATGCGCACGCATATTATCCTGCTGGAACGTCTTGTTTTGATGACGTGCGAAATGCGGCACAACATGCGGTCTCAGAACTTGATCGATGTAACGGGCAGCTGTTACTCCATTGCCTCTCCCCGGGCCAAGATTCTGGAAGATAACTGGACCAAGTTTCACGTTGAGTCCGAATGCCACCCCATACCATGATGTTTGGACCGCCCCAAGCATTCCTTTCCATCATGCAGTTGTCATATCGTTCTCCTCACCTTCTCCACAATCTTGTTCTGCCAACTGTGGTTGAGATGCAGTAATGGCTTTTGTCAGAGAAGATGACGTTATGCCACTGCTGGTTACGCCAATTTTGTCGCTGCAATGCCCATTGAAGACGCTCTTGTCGGTGTCTGGGCGTAAGGACAGGTCCCCTGGCAGGACGGTAACATCTGAGATTGCTGGCAATTAATCGACGGCGAACCGTATCAGCACTTATTGATCGCTGATGTGTTCCAACAGTCTGTCGTGCAGTTTCAGTAGCTCTGGTGAACCGATTCCGCAAATGTTGAAGGACCATTAACCTGTTCTGGAGAGGGGTGGTAACCTGTGATCTACCGCAGCGTGGTCGGTCATTCATGCTGTTTGTAGCGTTGTAACGTACACGCAGACATTCAACTGTCCGGACATTACAGTTGAAGGCATTTGCAATCACTCTAGCAGGTTGCCCAGCATGCAGTCTACCTATGGCTTGTTCTCTCTGTTGTGGATTCAAATGTGTCATAGCCTCGGTGTCAAAACTGATACTGACAATCATTGAAATTTTCAAGCCATTTATACCCATACTGAAGCAGGAAAATCATGAGCATTTAACCATTCAAAATTTTTACTGCAAAGTGTGTCCCACGAAGGGCGGGAGATTCGAGTGTTCTACGACATCAGATGGAAATTGCCTTTAAATGTGGCTGATGTTTAACTTGTGTGTTAATCATCACATATATTTTCAAAAATAACATTTTTAATGGTTATTTCGGTATTAAAAATAATGTTTTAAAATACGACGTTTCTTTTGCGGTTCAGTGTATTTTATGTTAAGATTTGTTATTACTGAATCTATAGGTACTTATCTCCCTTTGAATGCCATTGTTGTTATTTTGCTACACTCTATACCATATATAGCTTGTTTAGTCTAGAGAACACAAAGATGAATGTGTACATTATTTATAGATTCTAGATATAAAAATACACAAATTTTAAATCCATTAAGGTTAAAACAGGAAATTATTTACCTATCTTTACTCAGAATTAATGCCCTTTATGCTTTCTATTTAAATTAACAGTTTTTAACTCATTTTTAGATCCAGATTAAAACAATACTTTATACTCTGTAGTTTGACAGTAACTGGTTCTTTTTAGGTTTGAAAAATTATATGTATTTCCTAAATTAAAAAAATACTCTGTAGAATAATAGGAAAAATTAAAAGTAAAAAAGTTTACATGAAGGACAATAAGAAGTTTAATTTTAATATTTATGAATATTTAGGTACATACATTTTTCCTGAATTGTAACGGACATGCCTCATGTAATTGTGCCGTAGCTGTACAATCTGGTGATGATGTCATTCTTATTGACCAATGTGAACAGAGTCACAATACTAAAACTAAAAAAGGCAAAAAGAAGAGAAAACCGTTAGACATAAAGATGTTCTTGAATGGAGACCTGACAGAGGGGACCATTGTAGAAAGAAAAGGGGGAGGAAAATATTATACGGTACGTTATATAGTGTAAATATTATACGGTACGTTATATAGTGTAAATATTATACGGTACGTTATATTGTGTAAATATTATATGGTACATTATATAGTGTAAATATTATACGGTACGTTATATAGTGTAAATATTATACGATACGTTATACAGTGTAAATATTATACGATACGTTATATAGTGTAAATATTATATGGTACATTATATAGTGTAAATATTATACGGTACGTTATATAGTGTAAATATTATACGATACGTTATGTAGTGTAAATATTATACGATACGTTATATAGTGTAAATATTATATGGTACGTTATACAGTGTAAATATTATACGGTACGTTATATAGTGTAAATATTATACAGTACGTTATATTGTGTAAATATTATATGGTACGTTATATAGTGTAAATATTATACGGTACGTTATATAATGTAAATATTATATGGTACGTTATATAGTGTAAATATTATACGGTACATTATATAATGTAAATATTATATGGTACGTTATATTGTGTAAATATTATACGGTACGTTATACAGTGTAAATATTATACGGTACGTTATATAGTGTAAATATTATACGGTACGTTATACAGTGTAAATAATATACGGTACGATAAAAAATGGAAATTGTGTGTAGGATTTTGATTTAAGAGAAAGATATGGATTGGGTGCAATGTACATGATGTAAACAGGGCTACTGGAATTCTCTTTTAGAGTACTTGAGAGTGAAGTAAAGGACAATTTTGCAGACTTCGGAAGAGCTTTCAGTTATTATAAGGTTTCTTTCTCCGCTACTGATCGTCCCCTAGCATTCACAAAGTGCTGCTTGAACATATCAACTAAGCTAAAATAAAATACATTCATATTAAAGTGTGAGTAAAAAACCCACAAATGTAACATTTATTGAGGGCAATCTGAACCCACAGATGTAACATTTATTGAGGGCAATCTGAACCCACAGATGTAACATTTATTGAGGGCAATCTGAACCCACAGATGTAACATTTATTGAGGGCAATCTGAACCCACAGATGTAACATTTATTGGTTAGAGGGCAATCTCATACTGTTCTGCTAATCTTTGAAGACCTTTTAGTGATTATAAGATTAGAAGCAGCAATATCAATTTTTGCATATTTTAATATATATTTTTGTTTAGTTAAGTATTGTATTTAAATTTAGATAGGTGTAAACACTATTATACTGTTGATAATGATATCTTTACAGATTTACCTACCAACAGGAGCTTATGTTAAAGTGTCTAGAGGAAAGAAACGTTTAAGTCAGTTTATTAATGTACAGATGAAGTCTTCATCGTCAGATTATGGTCTTACTGAAGGTATAGTATTTAATGTCAAATCAATGGGGGCAAAAGAAGGAGGAAATGTTTATGGGTGTGGTCAGAAATGATGTGATTGATTGGTTGATTGATTGTTTGTTTATCTTATTCAATGTCAAATCAATGGGAAGGATGGAAAAAGAAGGAGGAAATGTTTATGGGTTTGGTCAGAAATGATGTGATTGATTGGTTGTTGGAGCAAATATCATATGCATATTCATGACAAGAACAAGTTCAAGAATATTTTAAAAAGTATAGAAATGATTTAATGATGAGACACCTGGTGTAACTACTTGTGACTGCCTCTGTAAAAGTGAAATATTCTGTAGGGACAACAAATTTACCTTTTTGTAACGGTTACAATGTATCTATTGTTCTTACAATTCTACAAAACAGGTCTTTAGCATGCCAGTAGATTGGATTGATTGGTGTTTAATGCCACTTTCAACAATATTCAGCTATATCATGGCGACCAGTTTTAGTGGTGGAGGAAACCGGAGTACCCAGAGAGAACCACCGACCATGGGCAAGCAACTGGTAAACTTTATCACTTGCTGCTGTGAGTTGAGTGCACCATTTTTTGTAATTTACAAAGCTGGGCTTGAACCCACGCCGTATTGGTGATAGGCTTGTATGAGTTGTTACTCAGCGACCTAACTCATTGAGCCACCCGGGCCCTACAACGACCTAACTCATTGAGCCACCCAGGCCCTACAACGACCTAACTCATTGAGCCACCCAGGCCCTACAATGACCTAACTCATTGAGCCACCCAGGCCCTACAACGACCTAACTCATTGAGCCACCCAGGCCCCCAGTAGATTGGAACTTTTCAAACATGTTACCAAGTATTGTTCTTAGTCAGGCCTACCTTTTTAGCTCACCTGACCCAAAGGGTCATGTGAGCTTTTGTCATCACTTTGCGTCCGTCGTCGTCGTCGTTGTCCGCGTCTGTAAACTTTTCATACTTTCTTCTTCTTCTTTGAAACCACTAAACTGATTTGGACCAAATTTGGCAGATATGTTCATTGGGAGGTCCTCTACTAAATTTGTTATTTTGGTGCAGATCGGAAATCCAACATGGCCGCCAGGGCCAATAATATGTTCTGATTGGTTGAAACTTTGAAAATCTTCTTGTCAGAAACTACTTAGCTGATGG
>MJUT01052342.1:286299-303728 GCA_002080005.1 Gigantidas platifrons
TATAATTAAATAAATATAAATTTTGTTTAATTATATAAATAGAAAGTCACATTTGGAAGTCAAATATATGAGATTTAAAATTTAATCATAAATATAATTATTAAACACATTGGTAATATAAACTATTTAATATAAATTGTATTATCCTATTACTTTACCGACTAATTTATCATTTATATAAATAACTTGCTTATAAAATATAAGATTACAGAAGTTAATCACATCAATTTGCACAAAAGTCATTCAAATAATAACACGATACTATTTGTGTATCGTGCGTTCGTTTCGTGTATCGTTCGTTTGTTTCGTGTATCTGCTTCGTGTATCGTGCCTTTGTTTCGTGTATCGTGCGTTCGTTTCGTATATCGTGCGTTTTTCGTGTCGTTTGTGTGAAGCGTTCGTTCGTTTTCCGTTCGTTTCGTTTGCGTTTTTTGTTCGTTTGCGTTTCGTGCATAGTGTAAACTTATACGATCCAGGGTCTGTACATATATATGTATTGCAAATAGTAACGTACATTTTCTACACAAAATTAAAGCTATATCATACAGACAAAATCCAAAATCAAACAATAATTGATGATAAAAATGGATACCCATATACAAACAATTTGTGGATACACATATACAAAAAATTAGGATAACTATAAAAATGGATACCATATACAAAAATTTAGGATAACTATAAAAATGGATATCCATATACAAAAAATTTGTGGATACGCATATACAAAAAATAACGATAACTATAAAAATGGATACCATATACAAAAAATAACGATAACTATAAAAATGGATACCCATATACAAAAGTAGGATAACTAAAAAAATGGATACCATATACAAAAAATAACGATAACTATAAAAATGGATACCCATATACAAAAAGTAGGATAACTAAAAAAATGGATACCATATACAAAAAATAACGATAACTATAAAAATGGATACCCATATACAAAAAGTAGGATAACTATAAAAATGGATACCATATACAAAAAATAACGATAACTATAAAAATGGATACCATATACAAAAAATAACGATAACTATAAAAATGGATACCCATATACAAAAAGTAGGATAACTAAAAAAATGGATACCATATACAAAAAATTAGGATAACTATAAAAGAGAATTAAGAAAATGAGGTATTTATTATTATATTTGACTTCTCTCCATTTTTCTTCTATTGCCTTCTGACATTTTTCATTTTTCATAATTGTGGAATTTAAGTGAGATCTCTGGCATTTTTCATTCTTCATAATTGTGGAATTTAAGTGAGATCTCTGTTATTTTTCATTCTTCACAATTGTGGAATTTAAGTGAGATCTCTGTTATTTTTCATTCTTCATAATTGTGGAATTTAAGTGAGATTTCTGTTATTTTTCATTCTTCATAATTGTGGAATTTAAGTGAGATCTCTGTTATTTTTCATTCTTCATAATTGTGGAATTTAAGTGAGATCTCTGTTATTTTTCATTCTTCATAATTGTGAAATTTAAGTGAGATCTCTGTTATTTTTCATTCTTCATAATTGTGGAATTTAAGTGAGATCTCTGTTATTTTTCATTCTTCATTCGTCTGTCCATCTGTCTGTCTGTCTGTCTGTCTGTCTGTCCATCTGTCACACTTTCTTGTTTACGTGATAACTTGAGTAAACATGGATAGATTTGAATAATTTTTTGCATGTGGCTTGTAATTATCATTATCTTGGATGGGTTCTAACATGGAAATATTTGAAGCAAGGGTTTTGAGGAAAAATCTTGGTTTTTGGTTGAAAAATCACCAATTTTAAGAATTGTGTCTTGTTTACGCGATAACTTTAGTAAACATGGATAAATTTAAATAATTTTTTGCGTGTGGCTTGTAAATGTCATTATCTTGGATGGGTTCTTACATGGAAATATTTGAAGCAAGGGTTTTGGGGGAAAATCTTAATTTTTGGTTGAAAATTCAACAATTTTGAGAATTGAGTCTTGTTTACACGATAACTTGAGTAAACATGGATAGATTTGAATAATTTTTTGTATGTGGCTTGTAATTATCATTATCTTGGATGGGTTCTAATATGGAAATATTTGAAGCAAGGGTTTTGGAGGAAAATCTTAGTTTTTGGTTGAAAACTCACCAATTTTGAGAATTGTGTCTTGTTTATGCAATAACTTTAGTAAACATGGATAGATATGAATAATATTTTGCAAGTAGCTTGTAATTATCATTATCTTGGATTGGTTCTAACATGGAAATATTTGAAGCAAGGGTTTTTGGGGAAAATCTTGGTTTTTGGTTGAAAAATCACAAATTTTAAGAATTGTGTCTTGTTTACGCGATAACTTTAGTAAACATGGATAGATTTGAATAATTTTTTGCGTGTGGCTTGTAAATATCATTATCTTGGATGGGTTCTTACATGGAAATATTTGAAGCAAGTGTTTTGGGGAAAAATGTTAGTTTTTGGTTGAAATATCACCAATTTTGACAATTGTGTCTTGTTTATGTGATAAATTTAGTAAACATGGATAGATTTGAATAATTTTTGCATGTGGCTTGTAAGTATGTTATACATTAAGACTGCAAGGCTGCTTTCTATAAATATATAAAACTAAATATTATGCAAGTGCGGGGGGATACGTCGCGCATTCATGCGCTAGGCGGTTCTTTTATTTTTCATTCTTCATAATTGTGGAATTTAAGTGAGATCTCTGTTATTTTTCATTCTTCATAATTGTGGAATTTAAGTGAGATCTGTGTTAATTTGTAATCTCAACACTATGATGTTTCTCTCCTTAGGGTACCACAGAATGAGAGTTTATACCGAGGGTATTGTCCAACTAAAGCTAAGACTATTACAACTGATACCTACTGTAATTGTAAGGAGGGTCACGTGGAGGAGTGTGGCAAGGGACTGGATTATCAGGCATGTGAAGAAATAGAAAAGAGAAAGAAGGGAAAATCAAAGAAGAAAAGAGGTGATGATTTATAGTTTTAGCAACCATTTCTTTTCAGTTTACAAGGTATGAGGGGTGACAAGTTTCTTCAACTGCTATCTATGTAATAAAATATGAATATTTTTAACTTAAATATTTTGGACTGCACTTGAATGATCAGTGAAATACCTTGAAACAAGTTTGTTTTTGTACAGTTCTGGAATTAAAAGATGGAGATATCAATGTTATAATGATCATGTTTTGTTTTGATTTTCTGGTGTCTATGGAAATTCTAGAAGGCTGATACCACTTCAAATATCTGTATTTCAAGAAACCATGAGCATTAAACTAAATAAACCCAACCTATATATATAAGATAACATTTTGTGATTTTTGAGTTGCCGCACCCAGAGGATGATGGTTTAGTACAACATACAAACATAAAATTACAATTAACAATGATGAATGAAAAAATGAATCCATATCGGAAATAACGGGAATAATTAATGTGGCTATTTATAGCATTGACATTTGTAATTATCTCCATATCTTCTTTTTTTGTTGTTGAAGAAAAGTAGCCGGCAATTGACTATCATATAGATGCCCATTTTTGGCAGCAACAAGCTTCTATTGATAGCACTTACATCATAGTATGTTTCAGAGTTTCAGATTTAGTCTGTTGATACTGACAAAATCTCAGTCAGATCAATTGAAGAGTTATAAATTACAAAAAATAATATTTAATGAAAGTATATTTGATGTTGATAATAGGAAGAAAAGATGTGACTACAGAACTGATAGCTAATGCTGAGTCACCAGTCTCTAGATGTGTATCTACAGCTCCAGTTATTATATTTGAATTTGATATCAACTATCTTCAAGCTGTGAGTATTCAATATTATTATATAGATAGGTTTCATTTATGGGGATTTATCCCTGAAATAAATTCCGGTATCTCACATGTGAGATATCATTTTTTTCCCCGCCAGAACTACTTGTACCCAACAATAAGTGTGTTATCGTTTACATCCCTTGTTGTGTTATGGTGAATACACACACAATTGTAAACTGAAACAATTAAACTGATGGAAATAAAGTTGTAGCACTTTTAGAAATTGTTTGAATTATTTCATTTTATTTATTCATTAAAATCAAACACTTGTTTATTCTTAATCGAATCATTTCACTAGCATAACACAAATCTCACAAATTAAAATTCTGCGAAATGTCGTTGACCACTTTGTCACATAAACAACATGACGTCATTTAAAACATAAAGTTCAGGCATTCTTTGGCATGGTGTATGCTTCAATTTTGATAAAATTTAACTAAAATAAGTTTGCAAGGTAGGCATTTTAATTATTATTGTGCATTGTTGTAAATGTGACATGTAGGATTTCAAGTTTTCAAAACTCAGAAACTCGTCCTTCATTTAAATTTCCATTTTTTTTCATCGAAGCTGTAACACTTGTGAGGCCATATTGATTACACACTATCATTGCTCGTAGATTCATACGCATGGAATGAAATATTATCAATAAAATTGACAGAAATAAACACCCACATGAAAAGTTTTCAATGTGTTCAACAATTGAGAATGATCATTTTTTTGTAAAATTAACACCCCCATTGACCCCCATACAAATGCTTTATAAAAAAGAAATCACAAAATTCACCATTTATACAGTATCCTTATAACTATATTATAAATATTTATATCACTTAAAAGTCACAAAAAGTATGCACAAACAAATGTTGCTTTTTTGAAATATTGAAGTTATCTCCCTTTCTCTGCCTCTGTTTGGTGTTATATACCTTTTGTTTTAACTTTCAAATATATTTTTTGATGTGTCTAAATAACAAGTATATACAATGAACAAATAAACTGAGATTTCACTTGAGTTTGCCCACGGTTTTTATTGGGGTGCTGTAACTCAATCTTTAGTATTCTTTGTGGTGTTTGGTATATCATTAAGTCTCCCAAACGTTGTTTGGAGACTTATTGTTTTTGCTCCATTTCTTCTTCTTCTTATTATTATTATTCTCCTTTCTTTCTTTGCGACATGAACGTGTCCACAGCAGATCTCAGGAACTACTGGACAGAATTTCATGAAACTTGGTGGAGTTATAGGTATATGTTTCTAGTTGGTCCTAAAGTTTTTAGCTTTGTGGTAAAGGGGGTTAAAGTCATATTTTGAGGGGTTCAAAGGGGTGGGGTTTACTATAGAATCCTATGGGAAAGTTGAAATTTCATACATTAATGTTGATAACTTCTAAATGGATAATAATAGAGACATAAAATTTGACATAGTGATAGGTCACCATTAGAGGAGCAAGTATGTGTCTCAAAATTTTCAAAATTTCACCAAAACATGGAAAAAAAACGGTGACGTTTGGGAGACTTTCGGTAACAGCATCCTGTTACTGTCATATCTTGTTGTTAGTACTTCTTTTGCCTATTGTGTTATCTTATCCTTTTTTGATATATGACTTCCGATTACCCCTTTGGTATCTTCTAACCTTGTTTGATTTATGACTTCTGATTACCCCTTTGGTATCTTCTAACCTTGTTTGATATATGACTTCCGATTACCCCTTTGGTATCTTCTAACCTTGTTTGATATATGACTTCTGATTACCCCTTTGGTATCTTCTAACCTTGTTTGATATATGAATTCTGATTACCCCTTTGGTATCTTCTAACCTTGTTTGATATATGACTTCTGATTACCCCTTTGGTATCTTCTAACCTTGTTTGATGTATGACTTCTGATTACCCATTTGGTATCTTCTAACCTTCTTCTTACTGAAGATAGTTTTTTAGTATAGAGAATGCATGAATTAAATATAGAATTAGGTATTATTTTATTTACTTTTTAAATGCCACATCTTGGTGTTGTATATAAGATACATTATAAACCATCTAAATCTACCAACTTATCAACACATAATTTTTTATATTCTCAGGAAAAAACTTGGCCAACACCAAATGGTATAACTAAAGACCAAGCACAGACTTTTTGTTTATCTTATATAGAAGTCAGACCTGTGGCACAAAAATGTCGTGCTTTACCTGATTCTAAGTTTGAGTTAATCCTGGAAAGTTGTATAGAAGATATTCTGGTAAGATTTTGTTAATGTTTGATTTGATTTTTATACCCCCTGCAAACAAAGTTTGGGGGGGGGGTATATATGAATCACCCTGTCCGTCCGTCCGTCCATGCACCTTGTAAGCGCAACTCCTCCTAAATGGCTTATTGGATTTTTATTAAAATTTACACACTTGTAGTACACTACCTGCAGATGTGCATGAAGGAATATGGTTGCTGTCCAAAATTTAAAAGGGGAGATAATTCAACTTATACTTTCACTTTCACGAAAGGGGGGGGAGGCATGTACTTTGTAAGCACAACTCCTCCTAAACGGCTTATTGGAATTTTATGAAACTTTACACACTTGTAGTACACTACCTGCAGATTGCATGAAGGAATATGGTTGCTGTCCAAAATTTAAAAGGGGAGTTAATTCAACTTATACTTTCACGAAAAGGGGGGGGGCATGTACCTTGTAAGCGCAACTCCTACTAAGCTGCAAGTGGGGGGTATCACTCAGTGAGGTCACTCACAGTTCTAGTTTTAAATTGATTTTTGGTGTTTAATGCCACTTTCAGCAATATTTCAGCTATATCATGGCGATCAGTTTTAGTGGTGGAAGAAGCCGGAGTACCCGGAGAGAACCACCGACCATTGGCAAGCAACTGGTAAACTTTATCACTTGTGGCTGCGAGTCGAATGCACCTTTTTTGTAATTTATAAAGCCGGGCGCGAACCCACGCCGTATTGGTAATAGGCTTGTATGAGTTGTTAGGTAATACAATTACCTAACTCATTGAGCCACCCGGGCCCTCATTAATGTTTGAAAGCTGTGTAGAAGATATTCTGGTAAGATTTTTGTTAATGCTGGAAATCTGTATTGGAGATATTCTGGTAAGATTTTTGTTAATGTTTGAAAGCTGTATAGAAGATATTCTGGTAAGATTTTTGTTAATGCTGGAAATCTATATTGGAGATATTTAAGTTTTGTTGTATTTCCTCAATCTTAGGTATATTTTCATACTACTTGGCTGTATGTATGGATTAATGTGAAATATATTTAATAAAGACTGCTATCGTACTGGTAATTAATAAAAGTGCATGAACAATTCAGGCCTGAAAATGTCATAGAGTGTAATCTTGTAACAGCTAACATACATGTATACCATGGCATATAAATGTGTTTAACATTTACAAGATGACATAACAAGAATGTGTTTAACAACTAACATATGACATAACTATGTGTTTAACAGCTAACATATGGCATATGCATATGTTTAACAGCTAACATAAAGCATAAGAATGTGTTTAACAGCTAACATGATGTGACATAAGAATGTGTTTAACAGCTAACATGATATGACATAGGAATGTGTTTAACAGCTAACATGATGTGACATAAGAATGTGTTTAATGGATGACATATGAATGTGTTTAACAGCTAACATTATAAGACATATGAATGTGTTTAACAGTTAACATGATATGACATAAGAATGTGGTTAACAGCTAACATGATGTGACATAAGAATGTGTTTAACAGATGACATATGAATGTGTTTAACAGCTAACATGATATGACAAGAATATGTTTATAGCTAACATGATATGGCATACGAATGTGTTTAACAGATGACATGATATGACATATAAATGTGTTTAACAGATGACATATGAATGTGCTAACAGCTAACATGATATGACATAAAAATATGTTTAACAGCTAACATGATATGGCATATGAATGTGTTTAACAGCTAACATATGATATATGAATGTGTTTAACAGCTAACATTACATGACATAAGAATGTGTTTAACAGCTAACATGATATGACAGAAATGTGTTTAACAGCTAACATAATGTGACATAAGAATGTGTTTAACAGCTAACACTACATGACATATGAATCTGTTTAACAGCTAACATAATATGACATAACAAAGAGTTTAACAGCTAGCATAATGTGACATAAATTTGTGGTTAACAGCTCACATGATAGGGTTTAGGGTTAGGGTCATGGTGTTTAATGCCACTTTCAACAATATTTCAGTTATATCGTGGAGATCAGTTTTATTGGTGGAGGAATCTGGAGTACCCGGAGGAAACCACTGACCTGTCGCAAGTCATTGACAAACTTTATCACAAAATGTTGTATTCAGAGTACACCGCCATGAGCAGGATTCCAACTCACAACATAAGGGGTGATACACACTGATTTCATAGGTAGTTGTAAATCCAACTACCATGCGATCACGACCAAGACACACCGCTCACATGAAATGACATAAGAATGTGTTTAATAGCTAAGATCATATGATATAAGAATGTGTTTAATAGCTAAGATCATATGATATAAGAATGTGTTTAATAGCTAAGATCATATGATATAAGAATGTGTTTAATAGCTAAGATCATATGATATAAGAATGTGTTTAATAGCTAAGATCATATGATATAAGAATGTGTTTAATAGCTAAGATCATATGATATAATAATGTGTTTAATAGCTAAGATCATATGATATAAGAATGTGTTTAATAGCTAAGATCATATGATATAAGAATGTGTTTAATAGCTAAGATCATATGTTATTAGAATGTGTTTAATAGCTAAGATCATATGATATAAGAATGTGTTTAATAGCTAAGATCATATGATATAAGAATGTGTTTAATAGCTAAGATCATATGATATAAGAATGTGTTTAATAGCTAAGATCATATGATAATCATATGATATAAGAATGTGTTTAATAGCTAAGATCATATGATATAAGAATGTGTTTAATAGCTAAGATCATATGATATAAGAATGTGTTTATTAGCTAAGATCATATGATATAAGAATGTGTTTAATAGCTAAGATCATATGATATAAGAATGTGTTTAATAGCTAAGATCATATGATATAAGAATGTGTTTAATAGCTAAGATCATATGATATAAGAATGTGTTTAATAGCTAAGATCATATGTTATTAGAATGTGTTTAATAGCTAAGATCATATGTTATTAGAATGTATTAATTTGTTCACAGCTGACAGATGACACTTCTTGGGTAGAGGAAGCATTAGATGATTTACTGGAAACTGGGTTGATTATCGTGGAAATTGATATTGATTTCTGGATAACAATTGAGGGAACAGATGAAGTGATTCCACCTCCTGACATTGTGGATAATATTTGTGTAAATGAATGTAGTGGAAATGGATTGTGCATAGAAAGTAAGATTTATGTAGTAGTCCTCCTCTTAACAGAAGACCACATTTAAAAAGTAGTCCCCCTTCTTATAAGGTCAGTTTCATCCAACAGCCACTTCTAAACAGTAGTCCTCCTTTTATAAAGTCCCCCTTATAAGGCCCCTCTCAATTCATTTTATCCCCAATGAAATATTTTACCATGTGCTGTAATATTTATGAAGTTGTATCCGCTGGATAGAAATATTAGAAAATATTCAAATTAACATATCTACATAGGATATCACCACCAAATAAATCTCATCAGAAATATTAAATAATATCCAAAATAACATATCTACATAGGATATCACCACCAAATAAATCTCATCAGAAATATTAAATAATATCCAAAATAACATATCTGCATAGGATATCACCACCAAATAAATTTCATCAGAAATATTAAATAATATCCAAAATAACATGTCTACATAGGATATCACCACAAAATAAATCTCATCAGAAATATTAAATTACATTTAGCATGTTTTCAGATGAGCGAGTAAATGAGTAATTGTTGTTTAACGCCAATTCAGAAATTTTTAGCTCACCTGACCCAAAGGGTCATGTGAGGTATTGCCATCACTTGGCATCCGTCGTCCGTCCGTTAACTTTTTCATATTTTAATCTACTCCTCTGAAACAACTGGGCCAAATGGAACCAAACTTGGCAGAAAGCATCTTTTTAAAGTTTCATCATTTCATCCCATTCTGAACTTGGCAGGAAGCATCTATGTAATATACTCTATAAAACTTCTTCATTTGGTTACATTCGGCCAACAAACATGGCCGCTGTTACTAAAAATAGAACATATAGTAAAATTACACGTTTTTGGTAATAACTCAAAAACCGTTAATAATATCAGAAATCTGAAGGGGTAAAAATGATCAGCACAGCAAGATCTAATTACCCTGAAATTTTGAAGAAAATCTGATTACCTACTTGGAGTTATTGTCCTTTTTTCATCAAATTTTCAAAATTTTAATACTTTTCATTTTTTATTTCAAAAACTATAAGAGATAGATGTTAAGTTTAAACAGCAAACATGTGCAGCATGTCAAGATTTACCTACCCTGCAATTTTATAAGTAAATCTGATTACCCATCTTGAAGTTATTGCCCTTTTTTTCATCAAATTTAAAAAATGTTAATACTTTTCATCCTTTATTTCAAAAACTATAAGAGATAGATGTTAAGTGTAAACTGAAAACATGTTCAGCTTGTCAAGATCTACATGCCCTGCAATTTTGAAGTAAATCTGGTTACCAGTCTAGGAGTTATTGCCCTTTTTTCATTATTATTTTTTTTAATTTAAACATTTTTGTCTGATATTTCAACAACTATTAGAGATAAAGGTTAAGTTTAAATTGCAAAAAATGTGCAACATATCAGGATCTACCTACCCTGCAATTTTGAAGTTAATCTGAGTACCCAATTTGGAGTTGTTGCTTTTTTTTCATCAAATTTTCAAAATTTTAATACTTTTTGTCCTTTATTTCAAAAACTATAAGAGATAGAAGTTAAGTTTAAACTGCAAACATGTTCAGCGTGTCAAGATCTACCTACCCTGCAATTTTTAAGTAAATCTAAGTACCAAGTTTGGAGTAATTGTCCTTTTTTCGTCAAATTTTCAAAATGTTAATACCTTTTGTCCTTTATTTCAAAAACTATAAGAGATAGATGTTAAGTTTAAACAGCAAACATGTTCAGCATGTCAAAATTTACCTAGCCTGCAATTTTAAAGTAAATCTGATTACCCATCTTGAAGTTATTGCCCTTTATTCATAAAATTTTAAAAATGTTAATACTTTTCATCCTATAAGAAATAGATGTTAAGTGTAAACTGAAAACATGTTCAGCTTGTCAAGATCTACATGCCCTTCAATTTTGAAGTAAATCTGATTACCCGTCTAGGAGTTATTGACCTTTTTTCATCATTTTTTAGCTCACCTGGCCCAAAGACATTATCTTTTATGCATAAATATAGAAAACAGTTAAGGTAATGATTATCTCCCTTTGAAATTTGCTTCAGTATCATTCTAGTCAGCTGAGCGATACAGGCTCAGTGGACTGAGCCTCTAGTTCAGCTATGTTATGGCGAGAACAAGTTAATTTTTAATGAGATGATGATGAAGTCCACTTTGCACTAGACCAATATGCTGAGTTGGATTTGTATAGTGCTAGCTCACTGAAGCAACAGTCAGCGGATAGACATGTTACCCCACTCGGACACATTATTCTGATTCCGAGCCAACCAGTCTTTGTTCTTACTCCATGCTTAGCAGAGAAGCAACAATTACCTATTTTATAGTCTTTGGTTTGACCCGACCGGGGCTCGAACCCATGATCTACCGCACTCGAGGCGAGCATGCTAACCATTACGCCGCAGATGTGGTTGTGTTGTTTTTAGATAAAGCTGCGTGGATGTATGAATATATTATGCTGAGTTTCACTGAATTTGTAGGTGTATGTAACTGTACTGGGGTATGGATTGGTGATGACTGCTCTATAGATAAAACTGTTCCACCAGTGGTAATAGATGTCGGCCCAGTTAATCCATGTGATGCCACACGCTATAATTGTTATACCATAAGAATTGAAGGGGAATATTTTGCAGATACTGATGATCTCACTTGCCATTTTGAAGTTTTAGCAGTAAGTTTTTTCCTAGCTTGATCCTAATATACTGTGAGATCATTTTTATTCGTTGAATAACAAATGTTCATGGAAAACGTTCAAATCACCTTATCTGAACTAAGTAAATCTGTTTATCCACAAAAATATATACCCACAAAATAAATGAAACCACAGTATTTTGTGTGACAGAGTTACATAGCACAGGCTTATATCTGGAGAAAATAATATATGAGTCATTCCATACAAAAGGGGATAAGTATGACCACCAATGTGTGTGATAAGTTTGTAGCCAAGTAAAGAGATCTATATTATTGACTTATTATTATTTATTCCTTATTTACACTGAACAAATATAAAACATTAAAAGTGTGCAGTTTGGTATGAATTTCACTTGTTTATTTAATAATTATCAGAGTACTAGTGCATTATTTTGCTTCCAAAATTGTGACATAAATGTCAGGGAAGATAAAATTCTGAAATAAATGGTTATTATCAGTTCTATAGTTTTCTGTAGTAGCTAAAATGGAAGAAAAATGTTAAAACTCAAGGGGAAAATGATTTGGTACTATTTTTATGAACCCCAGGATACTAGAAGAGGGGTTAAAAAAAGGTCACAGATGTGATGATATTCCGTCAAAAAGGACACCCTTTATGTTTTTTTTTTAAACCCACATACTCTGATTGAGTCACGACTGAGCTGTTGTTTCAGTTAGTTTCATCACTTTAGTGCTTGGAAAAATGATTTTTTTCGTTCTTTCCTCTACAAATAATCGTTTACTTAGAAGTCAAACCAAACTGGTGCGGATTCCGTCAAGATTTTCTATTCATCACGTCCGTGTATTTATTTACTTTTTCTGATCACGTGAAAGCAATGTGATCCGCAATGTGACCCGTAATCGGAGCTTGAAATTGTAAGCAAATTTTGTGACGTACTACACATAAACAACATTTAAATAGCGGCTTAGACATGAGCAGATAAGTTGTTCCGTCAACAAAAATTAGACATCATCACGTCCGTTTCTATATGAAACGTCCGTTCCTATAATGATTATTTTGTCATTTTCTGACTTTATACTGTTCAGTATGATTGATACCGTTTATTGCTCATTAAGAAGCTTTAGGAAGCTACATGTTCTCAATCCCAAAGATCGATACTTGTTTGCAAAAAAGAAACTTTGTGTTATGGTCGTGATTATTGACTCTGTTTGGCGTCCCAGATATCTGTTCCAACATCACGTTTGTTAAAGTAAATGGAAACAATACTTTTTTGTAGAAAATAAAGTGTAAATAGAAATTTGATTTTGTTGTTTTTGTTGATGGATTTTACACCGAAACAAATAAGTGTAAAAAACAGTTGGATAAGGACAATATAAAGAGAGTGGTCAAGCATCACATCCGTGCAAATGTCAACATCACATCATGCTACAATTATAACTGATTTTTTAACATGGAAACTGTCTAATGTTGCTAGATGTCTAGAATGGATTTCTTTTACATCACTTGATGGCAAATTTCAAAACAAGTTTCAGCCATTGATGAAAATTACATTGTAATAACTTCTCAAAAATGGGTGTTTGCCATTGTCAATATTTCGTATGTCAAACTCTTAGATATAATAACAATATAACATAATCTAACTTTTTTTAACAGCTTAATTTGATCTAAATTAGATTAATTTCAATTATTGCTGGTCTTTATAACTATCCCAAGTACACAATTATTATCAAAAGATCATTTATTTTGTCAACATCACATCTGTGACACACTTGGGACTACCTATTAAATTGTTCATAGCTCTTTCATTTCCAAAGAAGTTATCTTTTCTTATATCTCAGGTGAAACTAGAGATTCTTCTGTTAAACAATATGGAAAGAAAATTCAATTTAAGGTTTTTTGAAATTTTATTGATCATGTCACACTTTTATCCTCTTTTTCATGGAATGACTCATATAACATTGTTGATTGTTTGGACTGGTTTATTATGTAAAATCTGAATCCAAGAAAAAATTGAAAACATATCTCACACGATCGGGTAGAATTTTAAAACAAGTATTTCTCAGTAAGATAAAATCAGCTGTAAAATCATACATTAACTTCATGTAAATTTATATAATTTTCAGCAAGACTTGACCAGTACTGGCAAGAATGGCACAATTAAAGCTCTGTTTGAAAACTCAGACAGTGTTGTGTGTGTGCTACCAAAACTGGACATCTACAATTTAACTGTCAGTAATAATGGTATTGATTATGATGAGTGGGTGACGTACATCATGTATAATGGCTACTGTGATACCTGTGATGAAAATATTGGTTGTACTCGACGGGTAAGTCAGTCTATATTAATTTTGACAGTTGCTCCACTTGGACACATTGTCTTGATTCTTTACTATTTCTCCTTAGTGGAGAAGCAACAGATACTAATTTTAAAGTCTTTGGTTTGACCCAACATGGGCTCAAACACACGATCTGTAGCACGCGAGCATGCTAACCTTTATATCACCCATTGTTGATGTTTTAAGAATTTAATTCTGAAAGATATTTTAATTAAAAAAAATAAGAAAACATTCCTTTCATCAGGATATCAGTTGTATTGTGAAAACCAAAATATTAAGAGAAAACTATCAACCTTCAATATAAAATATTTAAACTATTTGCTCATCAGATTATGGCAATTGATTTTAATTGTAGACTGATATTTGTTTCATCGACGATGCTTGCTACGAGAATGGCTTCATTTTCCCTCCAGATCCTCGGCTGGGTTGTAGAACAGCTGTTTCTGTGACAGATTGGACAATTATCAAAAGTATGTTAATAATGACAATAATGATCTTACTGGGAGACATCCATCTTGTTTGGCCAGTTTTTATTATCTGTAGAGCTATTTACTACTATGGTTTCCCTGTATTTTCTACGATTTTTTAACCATAAAATTCTGACTACGATTTACTGTAATGAAACTATGTTCTGTGATCGTTGTGTGAAAAATTGTTTGTGAATCTGAAAAATAGAATTACTGATTAGTGTCAGGAAAACGCTTGGGACAAAATGAGCTTTAAATAAAGCTTTTAGAAGACTTGGTATTTCAAGGTCGTTAACCTCATGGGAGTAGGGTTTTTTTTGTCAAGGAAGTGCACTCTGCAAACGATGACTAATAATATACCTGGACCACAACCACCAAAAAAAGTCCTGTCAGATATACCAGGAATATTTCCTTGTTTGGGAAAGTCAAAGAAGGGTGAAATGTACATCATTTGCTCAACATGTGAGCATGATTTCTCTTGTGCTCATGCTGCAGGAATGACACGTTTAATCCGAATAGCCCCCTCACAGTTTCCAGTGAGTTATAATTATCTTACTGGTGAAATCCATGCTTAGAGCTCAACAGCACAAAACACATTTTAAAATTCCTTTTTTACATTATGTTTTCATTTTCAGAAATCTTAAATAATTCAATTGGTTTTTTTTTCAGTTGATGTTATTTATGAATATCGACTCTTTTTCTTGAGCATGGATGGAGCATTCTTGATTGTTGAAGCAGGCAAATTTCTTACTCACGGAGGAATGAGAATACAAAAAAATGAAAATAATAAGAAATCATTGACCTTTAATGGGGTCGATCAATATTTTGATATTGACTATCAAGGGGGAAAGTGTATTGACGACCCAGAAAAATGCAGCCTAGGAATTGCAATATCTTTCACAATCAAGTTCAACGAGTTGAAGGATAACACATACATATACACTAACTGTGGAAACCAAGCAGATTCATCTGGGTATGCTATATACTATAAGAATGAGAGAATGTATTTCAAAGTGAGCACACAAACAAGAGAATGGACTGTCTTTGTTGATGATTTAAAAACCAGTCAATATTATGATATATTAATGTCATGGAGTGTCCAGTTTGGATTGAACTTATATATTGATTATAAAAAGGTTGCTGAGACGACCAGCTATCTATTTAGAAATGTGGAAAACCCAAAGATATGTGATTTGTATGTTGGACGTCCACAAGGTGATGGAGAATATGCCAATATGGTATTGGAATATTGGCATATTCTACTGGCCTCCAGAGAAATTTTAATTTCTGTTGGATATATAATCGGTGAGTAACTATTTGTTCTCTCATTACTCTTTGTGTATTGATGAAGCAGTCCAATATTATGTAGGTCATTTTTAGCTCACCTGACCCAAAGGGTCATGTGAGCTTTTGTCATCACTTTGCGTCTGTCATCGTCGTCGTCCACGTCTGTAAACTTTTCATACTTTCATCTTTTTCTTTGAAACTATTGAACAAATTTGGACCAAACTTGGCAGAAATGTTCATTGGGAGGTCCTCTACCAAATTTGTTATTTTGGTGCAGATCGGAAATCCAACATGGCCGCCAGGGCCAATAATGTGTTCTGATTGGTTGAAATTTTGAAAATCTTCTTGTCAGAAACTACTCAGCCGATGGAATTGTAACATTATAGAAATGATGACTGGATCAGGTCCTCTACTAAATTTGTTATTTTTGTGCCGATCGCATATCCAAGATGGCCACCATGACTCGACTTAGTTTTAACATAGGACCCTTTGGGAAAAATGTTTAAACATTTTTTCCTCTGAAACCAGTAAGTCAATTTAAAGCAAACATGGCATGAATGGTCCTTAGGTGGTCAACTTTCAAAATAATGTCATGTGACACCGACCTCCATCCAAGATGGCCACCGTCAGCGAACATAGGTTTAACATAGGACCCTATGGGAAAAATGTTCATAATTTTTTTCCTCTGAAACCAGTAAGCCAATTTAAAGCAAACATGGCATAAATGGTCCTTAAATGGTCAACTTTCAAAATTATATCCAGTGACTCAGACCTCCATCCAAGATGGCCGCCATCAGCGGACATAGTTTTAACATAGGACCCTATGGGAAAAAATGTTTTAAAATCTTCTCCTCTGAAACCAGTAAACCAATATAGCAAACATGTCATCGATGGTCCTTAGGTGGTCAACTTCCAAAATTGTGTTCAGTGACTCCAATCTCGGTCCAAAATGGCCACCATCAGCGGACATAGTTTTAACATAGGACCCAATGGGAAAATTGTTTAAAAGTCTTCTCCTCTGAAACCAGTCAGCCAATTTAAAGCAAACATGGCATGGATGTTCCTTGGGTAGTATATACTTTCAAAATTGTGTCCGGTGACCACAACCTTCATCCAAGATGGCTGCCATGAGCAGACATAGTTTTAACATAGAACCCTGTGGGATTTGAATAGTAACTTAGATGTATTCGGCATGCAGACATTGTTAAGAGGATTTATTTATATCGGGTGAACGATACAGGCTCACCTGAGCCTCTAGTTATTCTTCCTGCCACTGGCAGCCAATCAAATATACTAGTCAAGGTTTTTTGTACTTTTATATTACAACAGGGAAGTATCCTGGGTGTCTTTCTTTATCTTTGTTATGTCAATGTCATGTTGATGTATCAATACAAACTGTCAACTTCTACTGTATGATTATGTTAATCCTGATTCTGATGTATAAA
>MJUT01052344.1:17362-30404 GCA_002080005.1 Gigantidas platifrons
ATGAATATCCTGTTAGGAATCACATGTAATATGGAAGAGAACCATTGGTCACTTCAAAGACGTTATATTGGTGATGTTGATGAATATCCTGTTTGGAATCACATGTAATTTGATGTTGATGAATATCCTGTTAGGAATCACATGTAATTTGGAAGAGAACCATTGGTCACTTCAAAGACTTTATATTGGTGATGTTGATGAATATCCTGTTTGGAATCACATGTAATTTGATGTTGATGAATATCCTGTTAGTAATCACATGTAATTTGATGTTGATGAATATCCTGTTAGGAATCACATGTAATTTGGAAGAGAACCATTGGTCACTTCAAAGACTTTATATTGGTGATGTTGATGAATATCCTGTTTGGAAACACATGTAATTTGATGTTGATGAATATCCTGTTAGGAATCACATGAAATTTGATGTTGATGAATATCCTGGTTGGAATCACATGTAATTTGGAAGAGAACCATTGGTCACTTCAAAGACTTTATATTGATGGTGTTAATGACCACTGTTTAAACTTTGTTTTGTATAAGAAGAGTGTAAAGATACCAAAGGGGTAATGAGAAGCCTTAAATCAATGATGAACAGACAACACAATGACTAAAAGGACAAACAACGATCTACAAAACATTACACATAAAACTAAAGATCGAGCAACACGAACCTCACTAATACCAGATGTAAACTAAAGTGTTCCAGAAGCAGATTCTGTTCCACACGTGAAACCCGTCATGTTATTCTTATTACAAAACCGGTGATAAGACATGATTGGGGTACGGACCGTATTGTGATTACAACAAATGGAATTATTGATACCAAATTTTGTTGGAAGACATCCTCGATAAGGTGAGTGTGATTGGCTGATTTATTGACTCCCAGTGGATGACGAGTGTGAATACGTATTTAACCATGCACAATCATTAATAACGTCGGACTAAGTTTTAACACATTATATATAACAGGCAAATAGAAATTTAAGCAAGACTTACCTGTAAAGTGAGATTTGATGATAATTTCTCTGATAAAATCAAAATGTGCTAGACGAGAGATGCAGTTTCATATTCTCAGTTTTAAAGCATTTGTGTTCTATGATTCATAACTGCTTAAAATACTAAGAAGGTAATGTTCGGGCATCTGATCTCACTTGAAGAGTCAGACAATTATCATACAATTACGGGGAAATCTCGCGCATTTTTGTTTCCATTTCTTTTTCTGAATAAAAAATCTTAGTTATCAGATGAAATTAGGATTTTGAAAGCTTAGCCGTAGAAGATTTGCTCAGGTTAACTATTACTGTACTGACCGCATCATTATCTTGTTATTTCGATAAACTGATTCCATTACAGAACTTTACAAAGTCACTTATCGTATAATGTTAAAGAAACATTTGAAGATATACAGGGGGTAATCAGAATTATGAAAAGAATGTTTAAAACACTGACTGATGGTCAACAATTCTTTAACCTTTCACCCTTCACCTTTGCCCACTGAACACAAACAATGCCCATGATATATGACATTGGAAATCTAGATTTTGAATTGGAACAGGCACCAAATAGGGGCAGAGTTAAACTATTTAATTAGACCTCAACCATCCCCTCTTGATTTAACAAGCAGTAAATCGAAGAAGGAGAGTCAATAAAATGAACAGAAGAGAACAGACGAAAAGACAAACAATTGTCGACAAAACCATACACGGAAAACTGAAGATTGGGCCGCACGAATCCTGCTGCTCGTCTAATGACACCCGTTGTGATACTCTTGATTAAAACAGAGACCGGCCTTCATTCTATTTAATCCATTTACACAATAACTAAATTTAGTAACCCATCTTTTTTCTCACAAAAGAAGAAGCTGATATAGTGTTGTCTACAGTAGAACAATTTGTATTAATTTCAACCTTAAATATAATTGTTTTGCCTTTATTAATTAGTTTTGATGGTATTTGGTAAATAATAACGGTGAATACCAGTTTTGTTATTAAGTATATGATTAACATCAAAGAACTGTAAACATTGAACTCTTCTGTGTCTAGTACTAAATTCACATTATTTCAAATAAAAATATATTCCCCTGTCATTAAAATAATTAATTCCACCACTCAGATCATTTTTGCAGTTAAGGATTTAATATCAATTCAAGCCACACATGAATCTGATCAAAGAATGTTTACTTAAAGTTTTGATGGTTATATCAGATACAATTTTGACATTTGACAGTGTCTACAGTGTTTAATCAACTGTAATTTCAATCAGAAAGCAACCATATCGGTGCTATAATGGTTAGCGTGCTCGCCTCGAGTGTGGTAGATCGTGGGTTCGAACACCGGTCGGGTCAAACCAAAGACTATAAAATTGTTATTTGTTGCTTCTCCGCTAAGCACGCAGCATTAAGCAGAAATAGCAAAGACTGATTGGCTCGGAATCAGAATAATGTGTCCGCGGAATGTTGTTTTAGTGAGCTAGCACTATAAACATCCAACTAAACGTGTTGGTCTAGACCAAAGCGGACCTCATCATCATCATCTAATTGAAAATTAACTTGTTCTCGCCATGATATAGCTGAAAAATTACTCAGTTGGCGTTAAACAACAATCACTCACTCACTTGATTCCCTTTGAAGTATAAGATTAAAATATTTGATCTTTTCCAGGAATGTGAGTGGTCATGTATGCATATGTGTTACGGGTATCATCTATTTATTCTCTGTTTCAACAATTTTGTGATTGAGGTTTGAAACTGTTCCGATACTGTTTATCCCCCCCCCCCCATTTTATTCCCTAATTTATCCATTAATAAAGATAAGTGCAGGAATTTTGTTGTTGATTTGTTTATACATATATCTGTAATTCAATTATCGATACATTTAATATGATTCTAGATACAACCTTATGTAATAAAGTTTGTCAGTGACTACCAATAAAACTGATCCCCACGATATAGCTTAAATATTTTGAAAGTGGCATTAAATACCATAACCCTAAATCATAGTATGATTTTATGTGAAAATAACGATGTCAGCAATAAAGATCAACAAATCGGCATTAACACTAAGAATAAACTATCGGCATTTAGCATTGCATGCATTGTGTCCAGGACAGTCTTGAAGCAGTGATGATAAAAAAAATTACATCATTATCAACAAAACAAACAACCACCTCACACCTCAAATCATTGAACGAAATAAAAACACGACATTTGACGATGGAACTCCAAATAACAATATGGAAGAGGCACAACAATGTGGCGGCATTAAACAAGCTCCACTCTAAAGGCAACACAATGGTATAACAACAATAAAATGGACAGTACAATAACAGGGTCAGTGAAAGCTCGTTGTTAACTGACTACTAGCTAGGAAGGTAGAATATGTTGGTTACATGGACAGGACAATAACAGGGTCAGTGAAAGCTCGTTGTTAACTGACTACTAACTAGGAAGGTAAAATATGTTGGTTACATGGACAGTACAATACCAGGGTCAGCGAAAGCTCGTAGTTAGCTGACTACTAGCTAGGAAGGTAGAATCTGATGCAGAGTACAATAACAGGGTCAGTGAAAGCTCGTTGTTAACTGACTACTAGCTAGGAAGGTAGAATCTGATGGACAGTACAATAACAGGGTCACTGAAAGCTCGTTGTTAACTGACTACTAGCTAGGAAGGTAGAGTCTGATGGCCAGTACAATAACAGGGTCAGTGAAAGCTCGTTGTTAACTGACTACTAGCTCGGAAGGTAGAATATGTTGGTTACATGGACAGTACAATAACAAGGTCAGTAAAAGCCCGTAGTTAACTAACTACTAGCTAGGAAGGTAGAATCTACTGGTCACATGGACAGTACAATAACAGGGTCAGTGAATGTTCGTAGTTAACTGATTACTAGCTAGGAAGATATAATATGTTGGTCACATAGACAGTACAGTAACAGGGTCAGTGAATGCTCGTAGTTGGTTGACTACTAGCTAAGAGGGTAGAATCTACTGGTCACATGGACAGTACAGTAACAGGGTCAGTGAATGCTCATAGTTAACTGACTACTAGCTAGGAAAGTAGAATATATTATTGGTCACATTGACAGTACAATAACAGGGTCAGTAAATATTCGTAGCTAAATAACTACTAGCTAAGAAGGTAGAATATGTTGGTCACATGGACAGTACAATAACATGGTCAGTGAATGCCCGTATTTAACTGACTACTAACTAGGAAAGTAGAATCTATTGGTCACATGGACGGTACAATGACAGGGTCAGTGAATGTTCGTAGTTAACTGACTACTAGCTAGGAAGGTAGAATCTGATAGACAGTACAATAACAGGGTCACTGAAAGCTCGTTGTTAACTGACTACTAGCTAGGAAGATAAAATATGTTGGTTACATGGACAGTGCTATAACAGGGTCAGTGAAAGCTCGTTGTTAACTAACTACTAGCCAGGAAGGTAGAATCTGATGCACAGTACAATAACAGGGTCAGTGAAAACTCGTTGTTAACTGACTACTAGCTAGGAAGGTAGAATATGATGCACAGTACAATAACAGGGTCAGTGAAAACTCGTTGTTAGCTGACTACTAGCTAGGAAGGTAGAATCTGATGGCCAGTACAATAACATGGTCAGTGAAAGCTCGTTGTTAACTGACTACTAGCTAGGAAGGTAGAATCTGATGGACAGTACAATAACAGGGTCAGTGAAAGCTCGTTCTTAACTGACTACTAGCTAGGAAGGTAGAATCTGATGCACAGTACAATAACAGGGTCACTGAAAGCTCGTTGTTAACTGACTACTAGCTAGGAAGTTAAAATATGTTGGTTACATGGACAGTACAATACCAGGGTCAGAGAAAGCTCGTAATTACCTGACTACTAGCTAGGAAGGTAGAGTCTGATGGACAGTACAATATAAGGGTCAGTGAAAGCTCGTTGTTAACTGACTACTAGCTAGGAAGGTAGAATATGTTGGTTACATGGACAGTACAATAGCAAGGTCAGTGAAAGCTCGTAGTTAGCTGACTACTAGCTAGGAAGGTAGAATCTGATAGACAGTACAATAACAGGGTCAGTGAAAGCTCGTTGTTAACTGACTACTAGCTAGGAAGGTAGAATATGTTGGTTACATGGACAGTACAATAACAAGGTCAGTAAAAGTCCGTTGTTAACTAACTACTAGCTAGGACGGTAGCATCTACTGGTCACATGGACGGTACAATAACAGGGTCAGTGAATGTTCGTAGTTAACTGATTACTAGCTAGGAAGATAGAATATGTTGGTCACATAGACAGTACAATAACAGGGTCAGTGAATGCTCGTAGTTGACTGACTACTAGCTAAGAGGGTAGAATCTACTGGTCAAATGGACAGTACAGTAACAGGGTCAGTGAATGCTCATAGTTAACTGACTACTAGCTAGGAAGGTAGAATCTATTGGTCACATGGACAGTACAATAACAGGGTCAGTAAATATTCGTAGTTAAATAACTACTAGCTAAGAAGGTAGAATTTGTTGGTCACATGGACAGTACAATAACAGGGTCAGTGAATGTTCGTAGTTGTCTAAATACTATCTAGGAAGGTAGAATCTGTTGGTCACATGGACAGTACAATAAAAGGGTCAGTGAATGTCCGTCGTTAACTGACTACTAACTAGGAAAGTAGAATCTATTGGTCACATGGACGGTACAATGACAAGGTCAGTGAATGTTCGTAGTTAGCTGACTACTAGCTAGGAAGGTAGAATCTGATGGACAGTACAATAACAGGCTCACTGAAAGCTCGGTGTTAACTGACTACTAGCTAGGAAGGTAAAATATGTTGGTTACATGGACAGTGCAATAACAGGGTCAGTGAAAGCTCGTTGTTAACTCACTACTAGCTAGGAAGGTAGAATCTGATGGACAGTACACTAACATGGTCAGTGAAAGCTCGTTGTTAACTGACTGCTAGCTAGGAAGGTAGAATATTTTGGTTACATGGACAGTACAATAACAGGGTCAGTGAAAGCTCGTTGTTAACTGACTACTAGCTAGGAAGGTAGAATCTGATGGACAGTACAATAACAGGGTCACTGAAAGCTCGTTGTTAACTGACTACTAGCTAGGAAGGTAGAGTCTGATGGACAGAGTTTTCACTAACCCTGTTATTGTACTATGCATCAGATTCTATCTTCATAGCTAGTAGTGAGTTAACAACGAGCTTTCACTGACCCTGTTATAGCACTGTCCATGTAACCAACATATTTTACCTTCCTAGCTGGTAGTCAGTTAACAACGAGCTTTCAGTGACCCTGTTATTGTACTGTCCATCAGATTCTACCTTCCTAGCTAGTAGTCAGCTAACTACGAACATTCACTGACCTTGTCATTGTACCGTCCATGTGACCAATAGATTCTACTTTCCTAGTTAGTAGTCAGTTAACTACGGGCATTCACTGACCCTGTTATTGTACTGTCCATGTGACCAACAGATTCTACCTTCCTAGATAGTCTTTAGACAACTACGAAGATTCACTGACCACGTTATTGTACTGTCCATGTGACCAACAAATTCTACCTTCTTAGCTAGTAGTTATTTAACTACGAATATTTACTGACCCTGTTATTGTACTGTCTATGTGACCAACATATTCTATCTTCCTAGCTAGTAATCAGTTAACTACGAACATTCACTGACCCTGTTATTGTACTGTCCCTGTGACCAGTAGATGCTACCGTCCTAGCTAGTAGTTAGTTAACTACGGACTTTTACTGACCTTGTTATTGTACTGTCCATGTAACCAACATATTCTACCTTCCTAGCTAGTAGTGAGTTAACAACGAGCTTTCACTGACCCTGTTATAGCACTGTCCATGTAACCAACATATTTTACCTTCCTACCTAGTAGACAGTTAACAACGAGCTTTCAGTGACCCTGTTACAATATAAGTGTCAGTGAAAGCTCGTTATTAACTGACTACTAGCTAGGAAGGTAGAATCTGATGGACAGTACAATAACAGGGTCAGTAAAAGCTCGTTGTTAACTGACTACTAGCTAGAAAGGTAGAATATGTAGGTTACATGGACAGTACAATAACAAGGTCAGTGAAAGCTCGTAGTTAGCTGACTACTAGCTAGGAAGGTAGAATTTGATAGGCAGTACAAAAACAGGGTCAGTGAAAGCTCGTTGTTAACTGACTACTAGCTAGAAAGGTAGAATATGTTGGTTACATGAACAGTACAATAACAAGGTCAGTGAAAGCCCGTAGTTAACTAACTACTTGCAAGGACGGTAGAATCTACTGGTCACATAGACAGTACAATAACATGGTCAGTGAATATTCGTAGTTAAATAACTACTAGCTATAAAGGTAGAATATGTTGGTCACATGGACAGTACAATAACAGGGTCAGTGAATATTCGTAGTTGACTAAATACTGTCTAGGAAGGTAGAATCTGTTGGTCACATGGACAGTACAATAACAGGGTCAGTGAATGCCCGTAGTTAACTGACTACTAACTAGGAAAGTAGAATATATTGGTCACATCGACGGTACAATAACAGGGTCAGTTAATGTTCGTAGTTAGCTGACTACTAGCTAGGGAGGTAGAATCTGATGGACAGTACAATAACAGGGTCACTGAAAGCTTGTTGTTAACTGACTACTAGCTAGGAAGGTAGAATATGTTGGTTACATAGACAGTACAATAACAGGGTCAGTGAAAGCTCGTAGTTACCTGACTACTAGCTAGGAAGGTAGAATCTGATGGACAGTACAATAACAGAGTCAGTGAAAGCTCGTTGTTAACTGACTACTAGCTAGAAAGGTAGAATCTGATGGCCAGTACAATAACAGGGTCAGTGAAAGCTCGTTGTTAACTGACTACTAGCTAGGAAGGTAGAATATGTTGGTTAATTGGACAGTACAATAACATGGTCAGTGAAAGCTCGTAGTTAGCTGACTACTAGCTAGGAAGGTAGAATCTGATGGACAGTACAATAACAAGGTCAGTGAAAGCTCGTTGTTAACTGACTACTAGCTAGGAAGGTAGAATCTGATGGACAGTACAATAACAGGGTCACTGAAAGCTCGTTGTTAACTGACTACTAGCTAGGAAGGTAGAATATGTTAGTTACATGGACAGTACAATAACAGGGTCAGTGAAAGCTCGTTGTTAACTGACTACTAGCTAGGAAGGTAGAATATGTTAGTTACATGGACAGTACAATAACAGGGTGAGTGAAAGCTCGTTGTTAACTGACTATTAGCTAGGAAGGTAGAATATGTTGGTCACATTGATAGTACAATAACAGGGTTAGTGAATGTTCGTAGTTGACTAAATACTATCTAGGAAGGTACAACCTGTTGGTCACATGGACAGTACAATAACAGTGTCAGTGAATGCCCGTAGTTAACTGACTACTAGCTAAGAAGGTAGAATCTATTGGTCACATGGACAGTTCAACAACAGGGTCAGTGAATGTTCGTAGTTAACAGACTACTAGCTAGAAAGGTAGAATATATTGGTCACATGGACAGTACAATAAAAGTTCATTGAATGCTCGTAGTTAAAAGACTACTAGCTAGGAAGATGGAATTTGTTGGTCACATAGACAGTGCAATAACAGGATCAGTGAATGTTTGTAGTTAACTGACTACTGTTTAAGAAGGTAGAATATGTTGGGCACATGTACGGTACAATAATAGGGTCAGTGAATGTTAATAGTTAACTGACTACTAGCTAAGAGTGTAGAATATATTGGTCACATAGATAGTACAATAACAGGGTCAAGGAATGTTCGTAGTTAATTTACTACTAGCTAGGAAGGTAGAATCTGATGGACAGTACAATAACAGGGTCAGTGAATGGTCGTACTTAACTGACTACTAGCTAGGAAGATAGAATCTGTTGGTCATATAGACAGTACAATAACAGGGCCAGTGAATGGTCGTACTTAACTGACTACTAGCTAGGAAGATAGAATCTGTTGGTCATATAGACAGTACAATAACAGGGTCAGTGAATGCTCGTAATTAACTGACTACTTGCTAGGAAGATTGAATCTGGTGGTCAATCTACATGATCATGACAGGGTCAGTGAATGCTCGTAGTTAACTGACTACTTGCGAGGAAGATAGAATCTGTTGGTCACATGGACAGTACAATAACAAGGTCAGTGGATGCTTGTAGTTAACAGACTACTATATATGAAGGTAGAATATGTTGGTTACATGGACAGTACAATAACAAGGTCAAGGAATGTTCGTAGTTAACTAACTACTAGCTAGGAAGGTAGAATCTGTTGGTCACATGGACGGTACAATAACAGTGTCAATGAATGCTCGTGGTTAATTGACTACTAGCTAGGAAGATAGAATCTGTTGGTCACATGGACAGTGCAATAACAGGGTCAATGAATGCTCATAGCTAACTGACTACTAGCTAGAAGGGTAGAATCTGTTGGTCATATGGACAGTACAATAACAGCATCAGTGAATGCTCGTAGTTAAAAGACTACTAGCTAGGAAGATAGAATATGTTGTTCACATAGACAGTACAATAACAGGGTCAGTGAATGTTTGTAGTTAACTGACCACTGTTTAAGAAGGTAGAATCTGTTGGTCACATGTACAGTACAATAATAGGGTCAGTGAATGTTTATAGTTAACTGACTACTAGCTAAGAGGGTAGAATATATTGGTCACATAGATAGTACAATAACAGAGTCAAGCAATGTTCGTAGTTAATTTACTACTAGCTAGGAAGGTAGAATCTGATGGACAGTACAATAACAGGGTCAGTGAATGGTCGTACTTAACTGACTACTAGCTAGGAAGATAGAATATGTTGGTCATATAGACAGTACAATAACAGGGTCAGTGAATGTTTATAGTTAACTGACTACTAGCTAAGAGGGTAGAATCTATTGGTCACATAGATAGTACAATAACAGAGTCAAGGAATGTTCGTAGTTAATTTACTACTTGCTAGGAAGGTAGAATCTGATGGACAGTACAATAACAGGGTCAGTGAATGGTCGTATTTAACTGACTACTAGCTAGGAAGATAGAATATGTTGGTCATATAGACAGTACAATAACAGGGTCAGTGAATGGTCGTACTTAACTGACTACTAGCTAGGAAGATAGAATCTGTTGGTCATATAGACAGTACAATAACAGGGTCAGTGAATGCTCGTAATTAACTGACTACTTGCTAGGAAGATAGAATCTGGTGGTCAATCTACATGATCATGACAGGGTCAGTGAATGCTCGTAGTTAGCTGACTACTTGCGAGGAAGATAGAATCTGTTGGTCACATGGACAGTAGAATAACAGGGTCAGTGGATGCTTGTAGTTAACAGTCTACTATATATGAAGGTAGAATATGTTGGTTACATGGACAGTACAATAACAAGGTCAAGGAATGTTCGTAGTTAACTGACTACTAGCTAGGAAGGTAGAATCTGTTGGTCACATGAACGGTACAATAACAGTGTCAATGAATGCTCGTGGTTAATTGACTACTAGCTAGGAAGATAGAATCTGTTGGTCACATGGACAGTACAATAACAAGGTCAGTGAATGCTCATAGTTAACTGACTGCTAGCTAGAAGGGTAGAATATGTTGGTCATATGGACAGTACAATAACAGGGTCAGTGAATGCTCGTGGTTAACTGACTACTAACTAGGAAGGTAGAATATGTTGGTCACATGGATAGTGCAATAACAGGGTCAATGAATGCTCGTAGTTAAAACTGACTACTAGCTAGGAAGGTAGAATCTGTTGGTCACATGGACAGTACAATAACAGGGTCAGTAAATGCTCGTAGTTAACTGACTACTAGCAAGGAAGGTATAATATGTTGGTCACATGGACAGTACAATAACAGGGTCAGTGAATGCTCATAGTTAACTGACTACTAGCTAGAAGGGTAGAATCTGTTGGTCATATGGACAGTGCAATAACAGGGTCAATGAATGCTCGTGGTTAACTGACTACTAGCTAGGAAGGTAGAATCTGTTGGTCACATGGACAGTACAATAACAGGGTCAGTGAATGCTCGTGGTTAACTTACTACTAGCTAGGAAGGTAGAATATGTTGGTCACATGGACAGTACAATAAGAGGGTCAGTGAATGCTCGTGGTTAACTGACTACTAGCTAGGAAGGTAGAATCTGTTGGTCACATGGACAGTACAATAACAGTGTCAGTGAATGCTCGTAGTTAACTGACTAATAGCTAGGAAGGTAGAATATGTTGGTCACATGGACAGTACAATAACAGGGTCAGTGAATGTTCGTAGTTAACTGACTACTAGCTAGGAAGGTAGGATCTGGTGGACAAAGATTTAAGCGGGAAATCATAATTCTAGCAGAATTATAATCAATTGGTCTTAGGGAAACGAATTAATATAAGTTTTTTAAACTTGTTTTCGAATCCCTTTAATTATTTGTATTGTATCATATTACAATTTATGTCCTTGTACTATATTTATTAATTAATAAAATATGTTTATCCTAATTGGTCTTAACCATCGATAAAAATTATGTTTTTCGTAGGATTTAATAATTTTGTTGACTTTCTAAACGCGAATTCGTTGGTGAGTTTGTAAGCACTTCCGGGTCCCTTCCTCATCCATGACTTATCACCAGGTTTGTAACTAGAGTAACACGACGGGTGTCACTAGTGGAGCAGGAACAGCTTCCCCTTCCGGAACACCTGAGTTCACCACCGGTTGTTAGTGGGGTTCTTGTTGCTCGATCTTTATTTTTCTGTGTAGTGTTTTGTAGATCGTTGATGGCGTCAGACCTATAGTCCGACAGCCCGATAGTCCGACAGTCCAGTAGTCCGACAGTCCAGTAGTCCGACAGTCCGGTAGTCTGACAACCCGATAGTTCGACAGTCCAATTAGTCCGACAATCCAGTAGTCCGACAGTCCGATAGTCCGACATACTAAGTACATTTAATAGCTAATCTAGGAGAATTAAATATATTATGTTCTTATTAGAAACATTCGCCGAGTTTTGCGCACTGTGAAAGCAAGATCCGTCGTCAACCTGGTGTTACAAGATTTTTGTGTGGTTTACTGAAGTATATTAAAAATATTTTCGTAAAATTAACTTTCTTTGTGTGTTCAAATGAGAGAAGAGTATATAATTACGTTTATGCAACATTTTTTTAATTCAATTGTGTAGAATCAATATAAAGATCATGTTTAGCGTAACATAATTCACATTGGCGATTCAAGATGGGGCGTTTAGACCTTGGTTAAGAAATTTAAAAAAAAAAAAATTCACTTGCCTCTGATACCAAACTGGAGACTTGAGTATAGTTTGCTGAAGATACGTAAGGTTTTGTCTAGGTGATTCATTTTAACCGTGCTAGGGGATTTTGACATACCTGATTTTATTTAAATTTTACTTTTAGAGACTAATGTACTGAAAGAGATGTTTTAAAAGTTCATGATATTAAGCAAAGTTTAATTGCATTAATGTTTGGTTTTCCCCAAATACCCATTATTGAAATCAAAACTGTAACTCCCCGTTTTCATATAGTCTAGACGACTAACAATTTTTGAAATGTTTGCATTTAAACTAGTTTTTTAAGTTTTGACTAACATTTTCTTGTGAGGATTTCTTCGTTTTAATGTATTTTTTCATTCTTTTAGGTTAATAGTCAATACATTTCCTTTAGATAATCCAACGAAAAAAGTCCCGGACCCGGAATACTGTTAGATAATCCAAAGAAAAAAGTCCAGGACCCGGAATGCTGTAGCATGTGCCCATTGTTCCAGTAGGCTCATCTAGCCAAAACAGTCTTTTCAGTCCGGTCCAAATTACCTGCTAGGTCGATCGGCTCTGTCGGAAAAACATATTTAACGATGAAAAAGACGAACAGATTTAATTTGATCCAAAAACAACTCCCTCCAAAAATCGTATGGTTGTTCCTTGGTGATTATCAATAAATTAAAGAGGTTTACTATTTCTACATTTAAGATTATCAGTAAATTAAAGAGGTTTACTATTTCTACATTTAAGATTATCAGTAAATTAAAG
>MJUT01052344.1:58381-76320 GCA_002080005.1 Gigantidas platifrons
CAGAAGTTGTACTACTTCTACCAAATACTGATAACATACAACAAGCTAAAGATTATGTCAGAGGTTGTACTACTACTACCAAATACTGATAACATACAACAAGTTTAAGATTATGTCAGAAGTTGCACATGACAATTAAATAATGTTAAAGCTATTTCATGAATTAATATTTGATGGAGGAGACAGCAGCCTTGAATGCTTCAACCGAGTGACTCATAATTATGTGCTGTCTGACACAACCGGATCCAGTCAGATATTCTACAAAGAAAAAACTATTCTTGTCATTGTTGAATCTTACAAGGAGGGATAATGAATGACAGGGAATGCATGTCCGTATTGTCTCAAGGGTGGCTTAAGTCTGTCTTCTTAGAAATAACTACATACATTGTTGTTTGCTATGTAATACATCATGACATGTCAAGCATATTTACACCTGTCTTCAAGACTGTGTCAGTTCAAGTATTGTAGCTTGTCACCAACGCTTGATATTTGTGACGAACCTTGCAGCCCTGCTTTGGACCATTTTGAGTTGATAAATTTCACCTTAATTGTATGGGTGTCAGGCAGAACAAGCATACTGAAGTGATGGTCTAATTAAAAAGTGCAATTGTTAACCAAATGTACCACTCATCTTGAGGTGACAATTCTTCCATAAGAGTTATGGTTCAGCAGCTATTACTTAGCCCAGTAGTAACGTGTCACAACCACTAACAATATACTAACCTGCTACTAAATAACTTATGGTACTGTATGGTGTAAAGTGGAATCCTCCCTTATGTACCCCTGTAGTAACATCTGACGTAGCCCAGTAGTAACGTGTCACAACCACTAACAATATACTAACCTGCTACTAAATAACTTATGGTACTGTATGGTGTAAAGTGGAATCCTCCCTTATGTACCCCTGTAGTAACATCTGACGTAGCCCAGTAGTAACGTGTCACAACCACTAACAATATACTAACCTGCTACTAAATAACTTATGGTACTGTATGGTGTAAAGTGGAAATCCTCCCTTATGTACCCCTGTAGTAACATATGACCAATAATTCTCTCTAATTTGTCCCTGGATACATTAGGTATATCAAGACCTTTGACCTTTAATGACCCTTGACCTTTACCCTGCCAAGCATCTAACAATTTAAGAGCTGTTACTCTTTGATCTGTTGCAGTCGCCTGGTCAATTACTGATAAAACATTTTGACCTAGTTTTGAGACATCTCTCTTTTCTCCTACAAAATAATAATTCTTATATACAACTTTAAAAACTTAACAGGACCATAACATGTTTTTTAAATTAAATTTTGTTGTTGTAATTTTCCATTTGTACAGACAATACAGACAGTACAATTCATTTACACAAGACACTATGCACACTATATTGCTATTTTTCTGATCCAGATATATATTTATGTATTGAATTAATAACTATATCACAAGTTATTATATATGAAATTGTCATGATCAGAGCTCCAAATAATTTTCTAATTTGATAGAGTTATTTCCCTTTATATCATCATTTTTTATGGAGTTATTTCCCTTTATATCATCACTAAGAGTGCAGGTTTGAGCCCATAAAACTAGTTTAATCCAGCCACTTTTTATTGAAGTACCTGTACCAAGTCAGGACAGTGAGAAGTCATGTATTTGTGTATTAGGGGTATAGTTACCAAGTCAGGATAGTGAGCAGTCATGTATTTGTGTATTAGGGGTATAGTTACCAAGTCAGGACAGTGAGAAGTCATGTATTTGTGTATTAGGGGTATAGTTACCAAGTCAGGACAGTGAGAAGTCATGTATTTGTGTATTAGGGGTATAGTTACCATGTCAGGACAGTGAGCAGTCATGTATTTGTGTGTTAGGGGTATAGTTACCAAGTCAGGACAGTGAGCAGTCATGTATTTGTGTGTTAGGGGAATCAATTTTGTCTCTTTCTATGATTTTAACATTTGATTTTGAAATTGTTCTGACAGTGTGGTATATTGTGGTTTTCATTTAATTATTCCACACAAGATTTAAAATTTTCATTTAATTATTCCACACAAGATTTAAAATTTTCATTTAATTATTCCACAATTAAAGCACAAGTTAAAATGTAGATTTGAAAAATGGATTTTTACAAATATTTTTCTGAAGATTACAGAAGTAAATATAGTATAACTAATTGTAGATTTTGAATATCAAAATAAGACCACGAGAGACCGAAGTACGCATAAGGATTTAAACGAGTGGGCGGAACTGGTTCCGTCCACGAGTTTAATCCTTAATGCGTATTCGGTCACGAGTGGTCTTATTTTGATATTCAAAATCTATGATTAGTTATACTGTTTATTATATAGACTTCCAAAATTTCTTTTATATTATTTTATTTAATTTGTATATTTCATTCCACGCGTATAAATCTACGAGCAATGATAGTGTGTAATCAATATGGCCGCACATTCAAACAAGTCAAGTGCTGCAGGGATCTACACTAACAGTCGCCCAGTCGCCCAAGGCGACTTAAAATTGTATTGGGCNGACTGAAAATTTTGGGAGCGATGTCAAGAATTATTAATTCCCGCACCGGTTTTTAGACGTACCAAAATTGCGACTGGTTTCCGATTTTTATTTTACTTATTTTGGTAATGGTATATCGAAATCAGCGGTGTCAGTAGAATTATCCTTGAGAAATGATTGTCGGTTTCCTCAAGTCAATTTTTTGCCGCCGGGTCGTTATCTTTTATTACTATTACTAATAAATACAATAAAATAAAATAAAATGAACACACCGGCCCTCTATTCTAACTCTAAGATAGCCAAAGCGCTTAGGATATCGGTAAAATGATCATGATTTAAAACCTGTACGTGACGTACATTATGGATAAAATGGCCACCGGTGATGTGCCCAGTGGAACCAAACTCCGGACAGTTACCAGTTCCAGTCCGCAAACTACCCTCCACTAGTCATATTTCTAATTCTTTCAGATTTTGTTTTAATCATATTCATAAATACAGTATAAGATTAAAATTGGTGATTAACTTTAAAACACATATAACATATATCTGCAACAGAATACCGAAGGAACAAGTTAAAGGAATTATTCAAAAAAACAACAGAATCCAAAAACAAGTCAAAATTGACTTGTCAAAATGGAGATATTGTTAAAATATCTGATTTACCATATCTGTAATCTACCTGAAAAAAAGCTGGGTGCCTAAATTATTTGTTGGGCTCCTTGAAAATGAAAGTTAGGAGACCAGGTGGCGACCATGGTTCAAAAGTTAGTGTATATCCCTGTGCTGTCGCTTCGATGAAAAAAATTGGAAATTTAAATGAAGGACGAGTTTCTGAATTTTATTTGAATATGGGTGGATTTGTAAAGTTGTTGTGGAAAAATTCATTGCAATTGTGACTAATGTCAGTCCGATTTATCTGAACCAGGCACGATGTGTTATTATTGTCCGAGTCGTGTGTATTTCATGTGTAACAGAATTCGAACTAACGAATGAATCAATGTCCTCAAATGAAACGTTCTGAAATCTACTCGACTGGGCTTTAGTATGATATACATTTTCATTTGTATTGCCATTGGAATTTGGAACATTTGTTTGGACATCTAGAATATTAAATTCTGGCATTTCCACATTTTCCAAATTCAAAATCATTTTCTTCTAAAAATTTTGAGACTACAGCTGCCATATAAGCGTCAAAATGATCAGACATTTTGTTTTGTTTTTTTTTATTTTAAGATTGTTCAACGCAGACGATTTTTCATTGAAAAGGGGTGGTGAAAGGAATTAGGAAACTGACAATCTACAATGCACTTTTAACATTTCCATTGTTTGTTTATATTTAAATCTGTTGTGTTATGCCAGTGAAATGATTCGATTTAGAATAAGCAAGTGTTTGATTTTAATGTATCAATAAAATGATTCAATTAAAATAATTTATAAAAGTACTAAAACTTTTTCATTTGTTTAATTGTTTCAGTTTACAATCATGTGTGTATTCACTGTAACACAACAAGGGACGTAACCACTACACTTATAGTTGTCTAAAAGTAGTTCTGGTGGGAAAAAACTGATATTTCACATGTGAAATATCGGAATTTATTTCACAGATAAATCTCCATAATTCACACCTATCTATATAATAAAACAGACTATTCTTGTGGCAGTTAACACATCTATTAATAGACCATTCAAAGTGCCATTCATTTATCACCATGATTTATCATTTGTAAGCTTATTCTCATCATAATCATTCTGTTGAATCTTGTTATCTCAAACTCTGGTACTACAAGTTTTCTTAGTCACTTTTAGCATCAACATGCTTCTTTATATACTTTGAAAAACTCAAATACTTGTTAGTTTTAAATCAAAATCGTCAGTTGCTTCGACTTAGATGTAATTAGGTTCGACTTGAGATGTTAAATAACAATCAATCAATTTACTTTAATAAACACATCTAACAGTCTTACCTTCCATGTCTCTATTACAATGGTCACACATTTTATTACACTGAGTTTTATCCCATAATTCCCCAAAATGCCTTGCAATGGCTGCCCTTCTACACCTACAAAATAAAAATAAAAAAAATATCAATACACAAAGAAAGAACAAAAATACAGTTTTCATCATTTCAGTTGCTAGAAGCCCATTTAAAAGAAACTAAAGGCTCAGAGGGCTGAACCTGTGTCGCCCACCTGTCGGACCAATCAGAAACAACAATTGCCTATGGAGGCCATGTTTTTTATCAGATCAGGACAAAATGAGCAATCTTTATAGAGGACCTTCCATAGATGCTTCCTACCAAGTTTCGGTTCATTTAGCCAGCAGTTTCAGAGGAGAAGATTTTTAAAAATTGGCCAATCAGAAACAAGAATTGCCTGTGGTGGTCATGTTTGTTAATGGATCAGGACGAAATGAGCAATCTTTATAAAGGACCTTCCATAGATGCTTCCTACCAAGTTTCAGTTCATTTGGATGAGCGGTTTCAGAGGAGAAGATTAAAATGTGAAAAGTTAACAGACGATGGACAACGTATGCCATGTGATGGCAAAAGCTCACATTGCTTTTGGCAAAGTGAGCTAATAAAAAACAGAGTCTCTGTGGTGTAATGGTAAGTATGTTGTTTGTTACTTATACAACATAGAAAGCTTACTTTGAAACATCTAAACAGTAAGACATGACACCATATACATTGTCTAATCCTGTCTGTTCTGTAAACACCATGGTACTCTGCTTAAACACGTCAGCAAATCTAAAGTACACGATACAATCAGATCTCTTGTCGTCTCGTCCAGCACGACCACTCTCCTGGTATAAGTTCTCCATAGATTTACTGATAGAGTGATGGATTACAAATCTAACATTAGGTTTATCTATACCCATACCAAAGGCTACGGTCGCCACAATTACCTGTAAAAGAAAAATATCTTAAGATAGTGGTTTCTGGCCTGTACCCATACCAAAGGCTACGGTCGCCACAATTACCTGTAAAAGAAAAATATCTTAAGATAATGGCTTCTGGCCTGTACCCATACCAAAGGCTACGGTCGCCACAATTACCTGTAAAAGAAAAATATCTTAAATAAACGTTAGAGAAAACCGAATGGAAAATTCAGACACTAGCAACATTGTGCACAAGACACAAAATGAAGAAAAACAAAACAATAAATGTAACACAGAAGACAAAAACAATAAATAACACAGAAGACAAAAACAATAAATAACACAGACCTGTACATATGGATCATAAATCCTATAAATAACACAGACCTGTACATATGGATCATAAATCCTATAAATAACACAGACCTGTACATATGGATCATAAATCCTATAAATAACACGGACCTATACATATGGATCATGAATCCTATAAATAACACAGACCTGTACATATGGATCATAAATCCTAACTATATTCTATTCATTTTACTGATCAGTAATTTATCCAATACAAGGGAGGAGTCTCATCGTGCTTCCCAAATGCATCCATAAAATGTTTATTTCACCTAATCTCTTGTCAACTATATTTCAGTTATATCATGACTGTCAATATTATTTAAGGTACTTTGGGAGAGTCACCAGCCTGCCAAAAATCACTGACAAACTTCATCACGTTAGGACCTATGTTATAATCTCAACACTGGCGGGAATCTTTAGTGGTGATATGTGCATGAAAATCCACCCACCAAGCAAGCCAGGTTCTGTCAGAGCCACATTTCATGTATATGACTGTTATTTTTAGAAGATACATTCCCATGGTAACATCATGTCTTTGTTCTCCCTCTAGTTTTACTCACCAGTATTTTATTGGCTAACCACATTTCATGTATTTGACTCTTCTGTTTAGGAGATACATTAGCATGGTAACATCCTGACTTTACTCACTGTTATTTTACTCACCAGTACTTTACTGGCTAACCTGTTACCTGTTACCTATTCTGTATCTCCCTCCAATGGCAGGAGCACCGCCGTCCCGCTCAGGAATAGCGTGGGATGAGCACTCACATACATTTGAATACTCCACAATTATATTGGAATGCACATATGAATTAGTCCATTTAACGATTAAAACAGTACTTATCGGCAGTCAATAAAGCAGTTAAAATATCACATATCAATAGTCTGTAGACCGGATAAAATAATAGCTATGTCAATATTCCATAAAACGGATAAAATAACACCTATGCCAATATTCCATAAAACAGATAAAAATAGTAAGTCATATTACCTAAAACGGATAAAACATTGAATTATATTAAATTAGCTCCTACCCCGATTCACACTGAAGTAACAAGAACAGTTCAAAAATAATAATATTAAGTTATCACATCAATCCTCCTTGTAGTCAATACTGTTAGTTACACACGGCAGACTCCCTACTCTACTGTTGCACATTAAATCTGAGAGAGAATTTTCACACACAGTTGAGTCAGTTTGTAGCATAGACCTCGTGAGATTGTCTCTATTCTATGGCATTCTTCCTTCTTCAAGAAGTGGTAACTAGTACAGTCTATAATTAGCTTTGCAGTATTTTAATTATCCGAGAATATTTCATTGATTAGCTCAGAATTGAATTCATGTCTTTCTAGCAAGTATGAGTTCATTTCACGCAAATAATATGCTCTTATTTGGTTCAGCTCTCTACATCTAGTTAGAAAATGAATGACATCCTCCGGTTCTGTGTGGCAGATCTGACAAATAGGTGAGACAGGAGAAGAGGAAAATTTTGACTTGCTGCTCTGAAGAATGAGTGCACCTACTGCTACTTTTGCCTTCAGAGGCCATAGTAACGGACAATGGTTGTGTGCCACAGGTTTCCCAGATGTTATGTACGCTTCCAACTACAGTGTCGGTGAGATTCAGAAAGTTCAAGGTTGATTTGCCACAAGATTCTTGAAGAACCTTTGAAACATAGTAGTTATTTACTGTTTTATTTACCAGTTTCTTCCATGCCATTTTTTCAGGTGGATTTGAAATCAGATCATGTGGAGATGGGAGCTCATATTGTTGTGCAATTTCAGTCACTTTTGGGAACCAACTTTCAGAACTATTACTTTTCATTGCTAGTTGTCTCTTTCTCTATAGAGTTGTCATTTCTGATGATATTTCCAAAAGTTTTAAGAATTTTCTTGTCAATTTTTCCAGCAATTGGGATTTTTCCCAGTAGTAAATAGGTAGCTGAGTTAGCAGTCCTCGATGGAAAATGTTGAATTTGCTATAATAGCTTTAGATAATATGTTTCCAGATTTTTCAGATCAGAGGCCATACAGTAGCCTAGGAAGAACATAGATCCTTATAACATGCACTGAGACAGAAGGGTTGACACCATTGAGTCCATGGAGGCCTGCACCCATGAGGGCATATACAGTTCTACGAGCAGTGATGATACGTTCTCTGACAACATGTTTTGTGCCTGTCATCGAGTTTGTATCTCTAGTAATTCCTATATGGGTAGCTGAATCTGAGATAGCCAGTTCTTTGTCGTTAATTGACCAAGAATTTGTTTCGCTGTCGTTGAAAACTAAAATGGTGGATCTTTGCTCACTTAATAGATATCGCTGTTTGTTGGCATGTGCAGCCTGAACATCTAGCATACTCTGTAGTTCAAACGGGCTACGAGAGATAAGTGTCACATCATCCGCTACCGTATGGATGCCGCAATATGAGCATCCTAGGTATGCACCCAGTTGATTGTTTTCAATAGTTTCTAATAAATTGTTAATAAAGATTTTGTAAGCAGTGGGCAACCACACTCCGCCTTGCGTTACTCCTTGTTGTTCTTGTATAGGTTTAGTCAAGGAACCTTTCCATTTGATCTTGGATGTTACTTCGTTGCACCATTCTTTGAAGAAGAGCCAGTTGTTTCCCTTTATACCAAAGTTAAGCATTTGACGCAGTACATATGCCACAGTATATCAAAGGCTTTCTTCGTGTCCATTAAGGCGACATATAGAGTTGATTTCGTTTTATTTGCTTCCAGTATGAGTTCCGTCAGAATTAAGGCAGCAATAAGAGGCATTTGACCCTTTGTGAACCTTTTGTAAATTACATTGTTGTTTTGAGACTAAGACTTGGTTGTGTTTGAGATGGAGCTTTTCTACGACTTTTCCAATAAAATTTGGGACAGTAATTTTCCTATAGGAGTTTGGGTCCGATTTTTTCTTTCCCTTATTAAGGATAGGGGTGGCGATTCCACTTTTCAAATAATTCGGAATATCTAAGTTTTGAAATATGAAGTTTATTAGTCTGGTGAGAATACTGATCAAAATATCTTCACCATATTTCAAATATTTGGCAGTGATGTTCTCTTCGTACGCCGATTTACCATTTTTGAAGGAGAGAACTGTCCTACAGACTTCGTCCTCTGTAAAAGAGGGGATGAGGTGGGTAGGAGTCTCACTGAACATGTTTCCAAGATTAGAAATGTCTTTATTAGTATTATTAGAGTATTCTTGGTCGAAATTGCGATTATTGATAGGAGTGGCTAATTCCTCAAAATGTTGTGCCCATCCATCCTTGATACTGTCATTGTCTGTTTCAAGAACTTTATCGAATACCATGGCAGTAGTTGCTGAGCCGCTATGATCTCTTTGCTTTTTCACCAGTTTGTAGAATTCTTTGTCGTTTGTTTCGTCAAGTTCCATTATTTTTTTTATTTTTCGTTACGCAGTGAGGCTTATAGTTTTCTTTGTTCTGATCGAAGTGCCCTTTTGCTCCAGATCTTGTTCTGATGTAGGGGATTGCTCGGATCCCTTGGTTTCCCAGTGGCTTTCCATTGGGCACGAGCACATTTGCTTTGCTTAGCTGCTTTGTCTATTTCAGGTGTCCATGGAGTTGTCTTCCTTTACCTGGGTTTTTGCTTAGGTATGTTTTTTGTAGTGCTCAGTTCTGACGTTGCCTGAGAAAGTACACAGCAAATTGATTTAATATGCTTGGATATATTATCATTAGATATGGAATCAGTATTTATTTTTAGTTTTTGCAGTCTGTTTTCAACTTTTTGCTGCTAAGTGGTTTTATCAATCTTATCCCAACGTAGCTTTGGAACAAAGATCTGTTCACTCGGATCAGTAACTGCATCAAATTCGCATGATACTTTTACTAAAATTGTGTTATGAGTTGAGGAGCTAAGTGGCTCTCTATCAACAGTAATATATGTGTCAATAAGTTCATCTGATTGTAAGAAATAGTCAATTTGAGATGCATCTTTCCCATTGTAGTGGTAAAAGGCAAAAGTAAAATTACATTCTGTTGGCGTTGAGAGTCGATGATCTTTGGCAAACTGTTTAAAAAATTTATCTTGAGTGGAAGCCCTTCGGAATGATGCATTCATATCTCCCCCTATCACAAATTATGTAGTACCGCCATATTTTGTCAGTATCTCTGATATTTCGTCTAATATTTGTTGATAATCATCTACCGTGTGGCCATTTCCTCTACATGGCATATATATACAAAGAAAGATAACTGGGGTTTTACCTTTAAATTTAATTCCAATTACTCTATTTCCACCATCTGGTAGTAGCTCTACTAGTTGCTCGAATTTTCTGCTTACACATATAGCTACACCGGCGTGACCTCGATGTCTTTCAGTAGGGTCTGATAACAGACCATCATCAAAGCATTTTGAGAAGCAGGCAAAGCCATTCATGTGTTCTTCAAGTTTATGTTTTTCATAGTTATGTAACCAATGTTCTTGGATCATGATAATGTCTGCATGTTTCGATAGAGTTTCTAGATAAATTTTGTAACTTTTGAGCGGATTATCTTATCTTTTTGATTGTAGATGCTTTATCTCACTGTGAATCAGGAGAGGGTTTGTTCTTCCCACGTCTGCTGATGATACATGAGATGCTGGCAGAAGAATTGATTTCGCAGAGAACATAACGATTACGGACGTAAGTGTTGGAAACATAACGATTACGGACGTAACTATCGGTTTGCACAGAGCCCAGGTCTTGACCATCTGTGACAGAGTTTAGTTGGGATAACTTCGTAGCACTAGAAATTTTATTTGATTCATTTGATTTAATATTTAACTACGCTGAACATGACTGACATGTATATGGAGAGTCTGATTGTTCAACTTCTTTGATTTGAGCAGGCTTAAGACCTTCACAAGCATAGTGTACCCAGCCGTTACACAGATCACAAGCAACGGAAGTTGGTTGATTGTCACATGCTCTATTGCATATAGGACAGAGTGGGAAGTTATCTGAACATAAAGCCGTGGTTGCACGTTGGTGAGAGCTTGCAATTGCTCTTGGTGACGGTTTGCGATGTGTTGACTCATTTTTCGATGTTTTTGAAGGGTCAGTAATAGGCCTTTTGCTACTATCTTGATTCTGAGTTGGCGTAATATCTGTATCTGATTTAAAATTCTGAGCTAGATAAGTTTCACAGCATTCCCGAATCATTTTATTTATCTCATCAAACAGAGGATTATGGTCTAAGATTGACAATATGTTGGAGAGAAAGTTGTTGATATATTGCATGATGTGAGAAGGGTTTCCATTAAGTAAGAGCTTACAGGTTGAATTGTAAAAGTTGAGAGCGAAGACCTTCATACCACTATCACAGACAGAAACGGATTCAGAAACAATTGCATTTTGCGTGTCTGTGGTCGCACATGTTTGAATTGACATATTCTTGCTGTTGAGATAGTTCATAGTTACTGTTTTCATGTATTTGACTCTTCTGTTTAGGAGATACATTAGCATGGTAACATCCTGATTTTACTCATCAGTATTTTATTGGCTAACCACATTTCATGTATATGACTCTAATGTTTAGGAGATACATTAGCATGGTAACATCTTGATTTTACTCACTGTTATTTTACTCACCAGAATCTTATTGGCTAACCACATTTCATGTATATGACTCTTCTGTTTAGGAGATACATTAGCATGGTAACATCCTGCCTTTATTCCCCGTTGTTTTAATTCTGTAGTAACCTCTTCTGATTCTTTTTGTGTAAAACAGTAAATAATACCTAAAACAGGCATATAAGAAATCAAACCTTGTTTCAAAGTTGAAGAAACCAATTAGTCAATTAGTTTATAATAACTTTTAAAAACAAAAAAAGGAAGATATCACTTGAGTGAGAAGAAGAATTTTTAATTTACAAAGAATTTTATGCAATATTTACATAAAATTTGAAGAAGTGAAATTATAGAGGTTACCCCGCCACTTTTTTGTGCCTGTCCCAGGCCAGGACCTGGATTTCCAACATCACATGCTGTGATCTTTTTCATGTTCAATGATTTGAGGTGAAATGTGATTGTATATTTTGTTCATAATAGTTGACCAACTATGCTAAATGCAATAAAACACAGGATTCGGAAACAAGCGTAAACCTTATATTAACCTGTATCCTAAAAAACACATGAAAAATTGAAAATAGCCATTAAGCATACTCAATTCATTTTACAATGTTTAAATAGGTGAAAATTAAAGGAAGGGAAAAAAAGAGAAAAGGGAAATTGTGGAGTGCACTCTGAATACAAAATCATATGATGTATCCGAGTTTTAATGAAAATCGTTTCCTTTGTGAAATATATTTATACACTGTCGTAAAAACAATTATCTTTGAATTTATATCAAGGTCAGGGCTGCCAAATAATAGTAAATCTTCTGATGGTCGAATGTTCAGTAGATGAAATAGATTTCGAAAAAGACTATTTCGTTGACGAGTATATTTAGAGCATTTAAATAAATAATGATATGTAGATTCAATCTCTCCACACGAACAATTAGGATTATCTATAATAGTTTTCTATATACAAATGTTCGTTTAGAGAATTACTTCTCATATGAAGACAAGCGTGTAATATTTGTGTCAGTCTTGGACCATAATACTAATATTTAGGTACCTCATCATAATCAAATCTAGAAGTAAGTCTAGATTTAAGAATGATAAGGGATGGTCAATCTTTTATTCCTGGCGGTAAAGAATTCCATAATTTTAAGGTAGATGGTAGAAAATAACTAGCATAGAGTGATGTTCCGGTTCTTGGCAATGGAAATGCATTGCTATATCTGGTATTGTATGTGTGCACATCCTGAAAGCGGTTAGGAATCAAAGTTAATAAAGATGCCAGAGGTAATGCATTCTGCATTTTAAATAGTTGAAAGAGCTTATGGTTTTCCCGTCTATCCTTTAGTTTTTAAAATCTGATTTCTTTATATAATTCCAATAAAGGAGTTAATTTTCCAATCTTAAAAGGCCCTCCCACCAAAGACCACCCCTCATATCAGACTATATTGTCCCCTAAAGAGAGGCCACCCCTCATATCAGGCTATATTGTCCCCTAAAGAGAGGCCACCCCTCATATCAGGCTATATTGTCCTCTAAAGAGAGGCCACCCCTCATCAGAGATGCAGCTAATCGTCGGCCCTGTCGGACCGAGGGGGCAGAATTTTAGAGGGTCCGGCAAATGACGTCTTTGTGTCAGACCTAATGACCGGCAAACATTTTTACTGCTTGGGGCTGTCAAAAATTAAATTTCTGTCGGTCCTGGTTACCTCTTAGACCCCTAAACGAAGGATCTTTGATTATCGTTAATAAAGTCAAAAGTCGTAAACAAATCGGTAAAAATTTCTGTTCCTTTCTGTTTATGGTAAATTTCGGGAACCAGTTCCCATTCCCATTCCCATTCCGGATTGTATTTCGTATCCAATCGGTAATTGTTGTAAATTGTAATTTGATAATTTCAGTTATGGCTGCATGGCCAATTAAGTTTACGGAGGGGTCTAAATCTGAAAAAAAAGCACCAATTACCTATCGATTTATCTACAGAGAATAAAAAAGCCAAAAGGTCGGCATATGAGGAAGAGAGGCGACAAAGGCGATCTTTTAATCGAAAATGGAAGGACAAAATGAACAAACAAATGACGACTTGATGTCAAAATACTCATTACTAGATGAATAATAAAATCTTAATAATATGAAGTATTGATTATTTGATGTTGCAGGGCTATCTGAATTGAATGTGGTCTCAGTCACTAACCCCCCTTTGGCAATTCTTAATCTGATTCTGGTCGTAGTAGTCGTTAACTGTGTCAAGGCTTTCTGCTTCTTCCTCTAGCCAGTCCAGGTAGTCACCATCAATAGGTTGATGATTCTACTACTTTTGGGTGTGTGCAGGACAAAGATAATTAAAAATAATTTTGAAAAGTGCTATATAATATTTACAGGTGCAAATAAAAACAGACTTTATCACTTATTTCAGCTGGCTGATGAGGAGGACATTGAAGGTTTCAAGGCTCCCTGCATTGGCAACGTTGGCTGGCAGTGAATTCCATTCCCGTAAAGTTCTCGGATAAAAAGATTCTCTCCTCAAGGTTGTTGAACTTGCTGGGATTTGGAAAGATCTATCATGCATGTTCCTAGATAAGTGCTTGGGTGGTACAAGCTTGCTTGTTGGATCTATTTTAACTAGGTTGTTGCTGATCTTGTATAGCAACACTAGCCTTGCTTGTCTTCTACAGGCTTCTAATGATTTCCACTGTAGTTGGTGTAACAGACGAGGTGTTATGATATCTGTTTCTTACATATATTGCTGCCTGTCTTTGTACCATGTCAAGGCTATGCCTGTTATTTTGTTGATAAGGATCCCATGTAGTACATGCATATTCCATCGTAGGTCTTACTAGTGCCTTGTATGCGTTCTCTTTTACTTTTGGATTACTGATGTTAATGTTTCGTTTGAGGAAGCTCAGTGTGCTGTTTGCTCGTTTGCAAATATTTGCAATGTGAACATTCCATCTCAAATCTGATGATATTGTTACTCCTAGATATTTTGTGGATGTATTGACCTGTTCTTTAAGACTGTCCCTTTAATCATACTGTATTGAAAGTGAAATATTAAAAAAATTTCTAAAAAAAAGTAGGTCTGGCAAAAAGTGGATAGGTCTGGCAAAACTCTTGCAGGACCCAATGTCTGACAGGAAATTTGTTTTATCTGCAACTCTGCCTCATATCAGGCTATATTGTACCCTAAAGAGAGACCACCCCTCATATCAGGCTATATTGTCCTCTAAAGAGAGGCCACCCCTCATATCAGGCTATATTGTCCCCTAAAGAGAGGCCACCCCTCATATCAGGCTGTATTGTCCCCTAAAGAGAGACCACCCCTCATATCAGGCTATATTGTCCTCTAAAGAGAGGCCACCCCTCAAATCAGGCTATATTATCCTCTAAAGAGAGGCCACACCTCATATCAGGCTATATTGTCCTCTAAAGAGAGGCCACCCCTCATATCAGGCTATATTGTCCCCTAAAGAGAGGTCACCCCTCTTATCAGGCTATATTGTCCTCTAAAGAGAGGCCACCCCTCATATCAGGCTGTATTGTCCCCTAAAGAGAGACCACCCCTCATATCAGGCTATATTGTCCTCGAAAGAGAGGCCACCCCTCAAATCAGGCTATATTATCCTCTAAAGAGAGGCCACCCCTCATATCAGGCTATATTGTCCTCTAAAGAGAGGCCACCCCTCATATCAGGCTATATTGTCCCCTAAAGAGAGACCACCCCTCATATCAGGCTATATTGTCCTCTAAAGAGAAGCCATCCCTCATATTAGGCTATACTGTCCTCTAAAGAGAGGCCACCCCTCATATCAGGCTATATTGTCCCCTAAAGAGAGACCACCCCTCTTATCAGGCTATATTGTCCCCTAAAGAGAGGCCATCCCTCATATTAGGCTATATTGTCCTCTAAAGAGAGGCCACCCCTCATATCACGCTATATTGTCCCCTAAAGAGAGGCCACCCCTCATATCAGGCTATATTGTCCCCTAAAGAGAGGCCACCCCTCATATCAGGCTATATTGTCCCCTAAAGAGAGGCCACCCTCATATCAGGCTATATTGTCCCCTAAAGAGAGGCCATTCCTCTTATAAGGTCATTTTACATTGTAGAAGGGATGGCTTTATCAGAGGTAACCTCCTGTAATAATTTGAGCATGTTAAAATACCACTTCTACAGTTCTCCTTTATTACATAACTAACCTGACTGATCTCTAAATCTTCTGTTTATTAACTCAACCATTTCTTCTACTGTATCTTTAGATGCTGATGGTTTGTTCTTTACCTGGTATCAAAATTCAATACAATATAAACAAGAGATTAGGTACTGATTATTACTAAGATGTGTGAAGAAAACTGAGATTTCCAAGTTAAAGAAAAACATTCATTTCACTGTGTGACATCACAGTATCAATGTCGTCACACTGGGAAATGAGCATCTGACAAATAAAAACAAGTCCCTTTTTGAAGCATCTTATTAGCAAAAACAACAATGTAATATCTATGTTATAAACAGTAAAATTCCTCTTTCATTCCGAATATCAAAAATAAATAAATCACTTGTAACAGAGCAATGATGGTACTGGTAATTAATTCATGTACTTGCTATCTCATGCTTGTGAAATACTGCCTTGTTCAGTTACTCTTTGATATTCGGAATGAAAAGTTATACTATGACTATTTCTGATTTATACAGTGTAAGAATTAAAATTAATTTATTTATTTATTTTTACGTAAGTTATCATGCCTTTTTTTGAGGGGGTGTTCACATACATCTATCTCTTTTCTCATGCCTTTTTGAGGGGGTGTTCACTTACATTTATCTCTTTTCTCATGCCTTTTTTGAGGGGGTGTTCACTTACATCTATCTCTTTCCTCATGCCTTTTTTGAGGGGGTGTTCACATACATCAATCTCTTTTTTGAGGGGGTGTTCACTTACATCTATCTCTTTTCTCATGCCTTTTTGAGGGGGTGTTCACTTACATCTATCTCTTCTCATGCCTTTTTGAGGGGGTGTTCACTTACATCTATCTCTTTTCTCATGCAATTTTTGAGGGGGTGTTCACTTACATCTATTTCTTTTCTCATGCCTTGTTTGAGGGGGTGTTCACTTACATCTATCTCTTTCCTCATGCCTTTTTTGAGGGGGTGTTCACATACATCAATCTCTTTTTTGAGGGGGTGTTCACTTACATCTATCTCTTTTCTCATGCCTTTTTGAAGGGGTGTTCACTTACATCTATCTCTTCTCGTGCCTTTTTGAGGGGTGTTCACTTACATCTATCTCTTTTCTCATGTAATTTTTGAGGGGGTGTTCACATACATCTATCTCTTTTCTCATGCCTTTTTGAGGGGGTGTTCACTTACATCTATCTCTTTTCTCATGCCATTTTTGAGGGGGTGTTCACATACATCTATCTCTTTTCATGTCAAACTGTTATATCAATATCAGCTATATCATCGCAATAGTTATAAATTAATATCTCTAGGTCACTGAAACAACAGTCCTCATTTAAACATGTTACTCCTCTCAGGTCTTTCCTCCAACTCTTTAATTAATGCTGTATGCTCAATTAGTGAGTGAGCGAGTGATTGTTGTTTCGTGCCAACTCAGCAATTTTTCAGCTATATCGTGACGAGAACAAGATAATTGTCAATGAGATGATGATGTGATCCGCTTTGTACTAGATCAACATGCTTTGTTGGATTTTTATAGTGCTAGCTCACTGAAACAACAATCTACAGGTAGACATGTCGCCCCAACATGGACACGTTATTCTGATTCCGAGCCAACCAGTATTTGCTCTTTCTCCTTAATGCTGCCTGCTTAGTGTAGAAGCAACAAAATTAAATACCAATTTTATAGTCTTTGATTTGACCCGATCGGGCATGCTCAATGAAGAATACAATTTTTCAACTAGTAATAACCATAGTATCTATTACCACTGAGGAGATGTCATGTATATTGAGGCTTGTCACAGTACAATAGTACCCCTCTTATACAGCCCCTCTCACCACAGGCCACCTCTATTATCAGTACAGAATTCAGATGTACTAAGATAGTAAAATACTACTAAATGGTCCCCTCATGTATGGCCCCTCTCACCAAAGGTCATCCCTATTACGGTATCAGGCCAGAATTCAAATGCACTGAGATAGTAAAATACTACTAAATGTTCCCCTCGATAGAGGCTAAACCTCTTGTATGGCCCCTCTCACCAAATGTCATCCCTATTACGGTATCAGGCCAGAATTCAAATGCACTGAGATAGTAAAATACTACTAAATGGTCCCTTTGATAGAGGCTAAACCTCTTGTACGGTCCCTCTCATCAAACGCAATCCCTATTATCAGGCCAGAATTCAAATGCACTGAGATAGTAAAATGCTATTAAGTAGTCCCCCTTACGAGAGGTAACCCTTCTTATAAGGCCACTATTTCACTACAGAAGGGGTGGCCTTATAGCAGCTGGACTACTGTACATGAAGCCACCATGAGGGGTGGCCTTATAGGAGCTGGACTACTGTACATGAAGCCATCATGAGGGTGGCCTTATAGGAGCTGGACTATTGTACATGAAGCCACCATGAGGGGTGGCCTTATAGGAGCTGGACTACTGTACATGAAGCCA
>MJUT01052344.1:92755-107673 GCA_002080005.1 Gigantidas platifrons
CCAGATTTTTATTATTAGTCATAAAGGGACAACTTTTTCACGGAACAAAAATTCTGTTTCAGAGTGCATTTTATTTTCAGGTACAAAAATGTAGCATCGAAATCTTTTTATCAGAGTTAAATACACCCTTTTCCCCTAATGCTAATGCGAAGAAATGAAATGTGATACACGTATACACCGTTAGGAATTAATTAATAACCTAATATCCCTGTCGTTCTGTAGTCAACTGTTCAAGCGCAATGGTTTAAGTATAAGATACAGTACTATTTAAAAAAAAAAAAGAAGCAGCCCGTATTGAATATCCCGCAATACGGGTAACTTCTTTTGTTTCATAGTAGTTTATCTAACTTGTAAAATAATGTTATAATTTATAAAATAAAAATAAAAATCCCGAGAACAGTTTTGTTTGTGAACGAAATGTACAGAATTGTCCTATTCATGTTATAAAGGCATTACATATTGACGTGTCCTTGTACCTAACGTTAACAATTCAAGCGTCATCGAGATTAAAACGTTCAGCTAACCACTTATGGAACAACAGCGACGTCTGTCGAAAGAAATTTGGTGAATGATCCCTATTAAAACTAAGGTTAATCTCTAGGCACAGTTAACGGTACCAATTTTGTCGACCTTGTTTGGCTCCTTTGGTTTCCTTATTTCCATTTCTATTTTATTTGGTTTTCCAATTCTTTGAATTTGAATGTACCTGATAAAGGTATAATTCCAGGAATGCATCATTTAATTTACATATCTACATTTTGAGCATACATGATAAAGGTTACAACAATGTATTCCAGAAGAACACTGTTTACATTAATTTACATATCTACATTGTAACTAGTATGAAACAAAAAGACTTGTAACACTTGGATATAATATGCATGTAAATTGTCTAGAAATTGAAACAGAATTTTATTGAAGCTTGATAGTTGAAGAATAATTATTATTATTTGTTCATTAAAAAAATAAGTCCTGCCGATATTCAGATAAACAGACAAAGTAAAAGGAAATAAAGTCACAATTTGATAGGACAAAAAGTTTCAATTCATATGTTCTGCTTTAGAAAACCTCTAGCACAAAGTCACAATTAATATTTGGTTAAAAAAATTTAATGTTAAATGTCAATGCATATATTTTTTGTAAACTTTTGTTTAATTATTAAACACATATATTTCCTGTCACATCAAATTAAACCAGAACAAACCAATTGTTTCTTAAGATAATCCTGTTAATTCAATTTATATTCCAGTATTATGCAATGTTTGGATCTCTACTTTTAAGCCATCTACATTTGTACCATGTATGGCTGAAAATCATGTGTCATTAATTTATAAGTTAAAATCATCTTATTTAAAAAATTTATTTTTATTTTTTGTTTGCCCTTTGTTTGTCTTAAAATGTCAATTGCGACTTTCTCCTGTGATTTTTTGTCCACTACTTTTTGTCCTTTATTTGAAATTAGTGGGTTTTGTGGGTTTCAAAACTGTGCACGTCCTATGTTTAATGTCTGACAGGTAAAAATCTAGATTCAAAACGTTTGTCAACAATGTCATAAATAGCTGTTTAATTGTTAACTATCACTATGTTTGTAGTACCCACAATCAGAAGCCTTATAATTTCTCTGCTCCAAGATTTATTGTATAGCAGACAACTGAATGCATCAACACAAGATAATATTGTCTATCTGGTGAAATTTGTTAACATCCATCGTGAAACTGCCAAGAGGAGATAATCAACTCTAAAAAAAAAACACACTTCTTCACTAAATAAAATGTATAAATGTACCATTCTTTTGAGTAAAAATAAAGCAACAAATAATATGCAATGACTAGTTTTTACAAACCATACTTTATTTGAATTTCATAATTAAATATTTGGTGCAAGATAGCATGGTCACAACAATTTCACAGTGAGTGAGTGATTGTTGTTTAATGCCAATTCAGCAATTTTTCCGCTATATCATGGCGTTAATCATGCAGCATCAAGAAGTAAGAGCAAAGAGGGGTTGACTTGTATTCAGGACAATGTGTTCGAGTGGAACAACATGTCTAAATGCAGACTTGTTCAGTGAACATGTGTAAGCGATAAATTGACCCTTGTAAAATAACCTGAATGGACCTACATGTATATTGATAGTGAAATAAATCCTAGGTTATAAAATTTTACTAGTATAAAAGGACCATTTAATAATTTGAGTACTTGAAATAATTCATGAGATATTTTTTCGTAGAAAATATGGTCCATGTCAGAACTTGTAGTAGTAAGTTCTGAGATCCTTGCAACTTGTCTAAACGAGTCCTGTACTCACCATTTTCAGTTGGAACTCACCAAAGTTTTCAAATTTTAGATTCTTACATTGATTATCAAATTAGATTGCTACAAGTATCCCTGAACTTTATTCCGTTATTTATTTCACCGTTGCACTAGCACCATAAGTGCAACTCAGCAATTTTATGTAGTACCGGGTATAATAAAGCATCTTGATCATCAGTCATCAAATAATAACTTGTTCTTGCTACGATATAGCTAAAAACTACTAACATGGCATTATACAACAATCACCTACTCTCGCACACTATAGTTTTATTGATTTATTTATGTGTTTTCATACATATATATTGAAGGTTCTCCATAGTATAATTGATGGCATTTGTAAACTAGGACGACCAGTTTATCAACAGTATGGTGAAATATTTACACTTCCAGAATGGTGGAGTTTGGTAGATACTTATACAGATCTTATTAAAAATGTTGTTAAGGAAGATATGTCTAAAGACCAGGTAACATATCAGACCAAGATAACGTACTACAGTCGTCTACATTTTTCAGATGTAAAATTATGCAAAATCATAACATAATTTAGTAACCTTCCTCTAATAAAGCTACTCCCATTAAAGGCCATCATCTTATAAGGCTAAGTTTCAGATCCACCAAGATAATAAAATACTATTAAATTGCCTCCTCAAGAGATGTCAAACCTTCTTATAAGGCCTCTTTGATTTGTTAGAGGGGAAATACTGTATCCATGTTGTGATAGCTGATTACTCTACATCTGACATTCTGTAAGAAGTTTGAATTTGTCACTCCTAATATACAGTTTCTACACTAATGCATCATGGGAAATTTATCCCCATGAACAATTGACTGAATCGTTTTTAATATTACTAAAAAAAGGTTTTAATTATAAAAATTTATATCAGTGTGAAGATGAAAATTACCTGAATAATACTGATATGTTGCAATATTAGATTGCTCTTGTTAAAAAGATTTGTGTCCTCTCGACTAAGTAGTTACTGTGGTAATCCAAATAAGAATCTGTATCAAGCTATTCTTTTCAACCACACTGTTCTTCAATAATCAGACATTTTGCAATTAGTTCAATGATTCAGACTGAGGTGAGTCTTTGGATCATTTTTTATCTAAATTTCAAATACAGAATTAAACTAGTTATCTCATATCATCATTTCCCTTGTCAAACTTGAGTACAAATGTCTGACAATAACAACATTTGAATAAAGAAAGTATTAGTTACCAAGGAAATTATTAATTGATTTTGTATTTGATGAAGGTTTTCCAGACTTTGTCTGAGTTACCAGACGGACATAAACAAATATTAATGGACACTATTAGTGTACGGAGAGAAGATGTGAGGCAGGCATTGATGTCAGAAACCAATACAATATCAGAAGCAGTGCTCACAGACTTTGATTGGCAGGTTAAGGTTAGTAGATTAGCCAATAAGAACTGTAAAGTAGTTGGGAGATTATGGTTTGTGGTAAATCTTGTTATCTTGAACTTGGATAACTGGAAAGTAATGTGTTCTCATTTTAGCATAGTAGTCCCAGGCTGTTCCCCCCCCTCTTAGAAAGCCATCACTTCTGCAATGAATTTTTATTGACAGGGATCATAACAATTTAGTAGTATTTTACTATTTCAGTTCATCTGAAATCTGGCCTTATTAAAAGAGTGGGAGCTATTGTACAGTAAACAATGTCACTATTTAATATTTAAAAAGTACTGATTTCTTAACGACAGCTCTGGTTCTTATTTGTATTTGTTATTTTGTTGTTGTGTTTGTCAATAGAGATGACATTACTTGTTAATTTAGTATATCCATAGCTAATTTAGTATATCCATAGCTAATTTAGTATATCCATAGTTAATTTAGTATATCCATAGCTAATTTAGTGTATCCATAGTTAATTTAGTATATCCATAGCTAATTTAGTATATCCATAGCTAATTTCTAATCTCTTCTTATCACAATCCACACATGTAATGAAAATGTTACATGGTAGAAATGTTCCTTATGTGAACCAGTTCAAAGTTTGTGTTTTATTTTGTCGATTTGAAATCCATTATGGCCTCCATTGCAGGACATACAGACATAGAACCCTATCAGAAAATGAATGAAAATCTTTTAACAGAAACAACAAACTTAAATAAACCCAAAACTGTACATGAATTGCCATTGCAAAGTTTTCATTTTTCGTATGGATCTGAACCGCATCGTTGGTGTAATGGTTAGCGTGCTCACCTCGAGTGCAGTAGATCATGGGTTCGATTCCTGATCGGGTCGAACCAAAGACTATAAAATTTTGTTGCATTTGTTGCTTCTCCGCTAAGCATGCAGCATTAAAGAGAAAGAGCAAAGACTGGTTGGCTCGGAATCAAGATAATGTTTCAGAGTGGGGCAACATGTCTATCCGTGGACTTTTGTTTCAACAAGCTAGCACTATTAAGATCCAACTAAGTGTGTTGATCTAGCACAAAGCGGACCACATTATCATTTCATTGAAAGTTATCTTGTTCTTGCCATGATATAGCTGAAAAATTGCTGAGTTAGCGTAACACAACAATCACTCACTCATTTACTGAAAGCTAAGATGGCCACCATTGAAAGATAAGGTTTAAAATTATTTTGGATAATATTTAATAATTCTTCTACCCTTACAGCACTGAGCCATTTGAAAGCAAACTTGGCTGCAAACATGTTGGTCTTGTACGAAGTAGGCATGAACATCATCTGATCAAAACATAAAGTGTTCTACTCATGATTTACCTAGTACAGTGTATCTGAAAATATGTTTGCTTGGCATTAAACAGAATAACTCACTAACTAGACATACAACTTATATACAGCCAAACTTGTATATAAAGACCACTCAAGGGAACCTGAAAATGTGTCCTTTATGAGCAGTTGCCCTTTATATACAGGTTAAATTTATATGCACTATTCATTAATGAGGAGAATGAGACTTCCCTTAATACACAGTGATTTGTTATATAGAGGTTCCCTTTATAAGCAGTGATTTGCTATATAGAGGTGCCCTCTGTAATACTGAATAAAATACATAACTTTATTATGCTTACAGTTAGCTCTGTCCAGTGACAGGATAGCATCAGTTCAAGAACCAATAACATCATTAGATCTAGACGTCCAAAGTCAACAAGGTCAACAAATACATTCCTTAGAGTTAAATAGAGATGATCTTAAAAAGTTAATCACCAGTCTAGAAGGTGCAAACAAGGTAATTACATGATAGGTAGTTAATATTATACAATTAATGACTTTTAATGAGGTGGGTGCAAGGATTTATTAACCCAAGAATATTACATTTACAGAGGCTGAGGTAAATATATTATTCTTAGGTTAATAAAATCTTGGTATCCATCGAATTGAAAGTCATTAATTGTTTTATTATATGACACATTTTATATGTTGCTTTCACCTGTAAAATAAGCTTTTATCGTGACGTTTTCTTTGGTTTAGCTTGATGCGAGACTTTATAATGATATATTCACTGCACGTTACATCGCGCGAGGTGAATAAATGTTATAGTCACTGTGCGTTATGTCGTCCTAGGTGAATTTAGCATTTTTTCAAAGAACGTTACTAGGGATCAGCCAATCAGAAAAAAACATTATCTGAAGTCATATAATAATAGTGAGTGTCTACTTCTGTATATACTGTGAAACCTGTATAATCTCAATCTCCTTGGGACCAGCTTTTGTGTTCGGAAAGACAGGTTTTCGGCTTATAAGGTAAAATTAACTAATATTTCCTACATTGGGACTGTACTAGGTATTTAGAGTTCGATTTATGCAGGATTTCATTTTATTGAGGCTTTGGTTCCGATGGTTTTCACTGTATATGTCCAGTCCAACTTGGGAATCAAAGAGACCAATGATTTTACATAGAAATAACAAACAATTTGAGTTATCTGATATCAATTAAGGTGAAAACTTTACAACTAGATTAAAATATGACATGGAGCTTTTAAAAAACTACTTATTCATATTCTAGATAACAAGGTTGAGTACAAGTGTTTCATGAAAACCAGTCATAAGCTGAGAAGAAATTTTACCATATGTTGATCATCAAATTGACCTGGGTTGGTCGAATTCTAACAAAAATCTTCTCCTCTGAAACTGCTTAGCCAAATGAACCGAAATTTGGTAGGAAGAATCTCTGTAAGATCCTCTATTAAGATTGCTCATTTCGTCCCGATCTGTTAACAAACATGTCCGCCATAGGCAATTTTTGATTCTTGTTGGTCAATTTCTAAAAATCTTCTCCTCTGAAACTGCTTGGCCAAATGAATCGAAACTTGGTAGTAATCATCTCGTTCCGATCCGTTAACAAAAATGGCCACCCTAGGCAATTCTTGTTTCTGGTTAGACAATTTCTAAAAAAAAATCTCCTCTGAAACCACTTAGCCAAATGAACCAAAACTTGGTAGAGAGTATCTATGAAAAGACCTCTATAAAGATTGGTAATTTCGTCCCGATCAGTTAACAAAAATGGCCACCATAGGCAATTCTTGTTTCTTGTTGGTCGATTTCTAAAGAAAATTTTCTCCTCTGATAATGTGTAGCCAAATGAACCGAAACATGGTAGGAAGAATCTCTGGATGGTCCTCTATAAAGATTGCTAATTTCATCCCGAATCATTAACAAAAATGATCACCATAGGCAATTCTAGTTTCTGGTTGGTCGATTTCTAAAAATAATCTTCTCCTCTGAAACTGCTTAGCCAAATGAACCGAAAGTTGGTAGGAAGAATGTCTGGAAGGTCCTCTATAAAGATTGCTCATTTCGTCACGATCTGTTAACAAACATGGCCGCCATAGGCAATTCTTGTTTCTAGTTGGTCAATTTCTAAAAAAAATCTTCTCCTCTGAAACTGCTTGGCCTGTACAAAATTTCCATGACTGCTACAGACAGTTCTTATTTGTGTTTGTGGTTGGCCAAGTAAAAAGAAATCTTCTTAAAAACCATTTGGCCAAATAAATTGAACTTTGACAGGAAGCACCCATAGAAGGTTCTGTATAAAGTTTCCTCAAAATAGAATGAAAGGTGAGCGATACAGGCTCAGCCCACTGAGCCTTTAGTTCTTTAAAGCACAATTTCTTTACTTGAAAAGATTGTCTATTTAAAGATGTATGTAGGTATTCTCTGTTATGGGATCTCATTGCTAACAAATTATTTATGTTCATTCCAGTCCATACATAAACTGTAGATTAATAAATCTATTTACTGGTAGATTTTTTAAATCCTGACATCTTATTTATAACTTGTTAAGATCTCACTGTTATTCATATGAATTATATTTATATATATATATACATGCACATTTTAATGTTTCATGGCGTTAAACACAAATCAACCAATCAATGCATCTTTTAATATTTCAGGTTATACAGCAATTGAAAAGTTGATCCTGATTGACAGTGTATCATTTATTCTACCATTGACATTTGTGAAGGAAGTGCAATATTAACATGAGAAACACTGACATGATTAGACTCATTGATATATCATTAAATTTTATATACATTGTACTTACTTTGTTCCCATTACTATCAAACAGTATTTAGAGCAAAATTACAATTATAAGATCGTAAATCTTGTTTTAACTTATTTAGCTGTATTAACTAATTTTTCTGAAACCTACATTTGTGAGATACTGTGAAATCTTTATTAATCGTGGGGCTCTAATTATCGTGTATTTCATAGTTCACTTAAGCCACGAAAATTAAATTCCAACAAAATACAATTTTCCCTTTAATTGTTGTCTGTAATGTTTGAAACCATGAATTCAAGAACCGAAGAATCAATGTATTTTGTAGAAACCACGAATTCAAGAACACATGAATCAATGTATTTTGTAGAAACCACGAACATTGGTGCCAATGAATAAAAACACTTGCACAATAACGTCAGTAAGTAACTCGGGCCTTGCGGTCCAGATGAGTACAAACTCATGCTCAAAAGTTTTATTACTGAAGGCCAGATATAGTGTTTAAAGTCATCATGTTAAAAGTAGAACTCATCTGCAGGTCAGAGGTCATCTTATACTCCCTTTGTATTATTTATACTCATCACTGAAAACTTCATGGTGACTGTGGTTTATTTGGTTTATGGTGATAAGTGCCACTTTCAACAATATTTCAGTTATATCGTGGCAGTCAGTTTCATTGGTAGAGGAAACAACCGGAATACCCTGAGAAAACCACCAACTTGTCGCAAGTCACTGGCAAACTTTATCACATAATGTTGTATCGAGCACACCTCACCATGAACAGGTTTCGAACTCACAACTTTAATGGTGATAGGCACTGATTACACAAGTAGTTGTAAATCCAACTATCTAACGACCACAACGGCCCCTGGTGACTGTGAGATGAAGAATGACAATCAAAGCACTTATAACTTATCATATGTATTGGGACATAAAAAATATGAGTACAATTTTTGTACTTGCACTCAAAACATAACCAATCAAAATACTGTATCTGATGAATAACATATTCTCATTGGTTGATTTGATTGAGGGTACAAGTATGAAACTCATACTCGAAAGGTTTATGATCGAAAGGCATGACTTTTTGATGGATTTTTCTTTCATTTTCACTGGCATACACATATTTAGTGTTAAAATTAGATAATAAGAACAAATATTATAATGTGTTGTCTCCCTTTGTATTAAACAAAAAATAACTATAACTTTGGTGATGAAAAGATTAGTACATATGTATTTAAGGAATATTTGAAATTGTTGAACAGGTTATACGATATAACCTGGTTTGGGTCAGTTTACGCTTAATAAACCGTGAAGTGGTTTATGAAAAGTGTTAACTGACCCAAACCAGGTTATGCAAGTATACTGTCTTCACCTCATTCCGTGTTATACCTCGTTCCGAGGTATTTTCTTTTTGTGCTTTGCGTACCTCTGTTTATGCAGTCGCCGGTCAGAGGATGCAAGTCACGTTTCACTGACGACACGCTTTGTTTACATCACCTACTTTTTGGAAATGCTTGCATTTCAGGTATGCTTTTGGCGTTTTATTATATATAATAATAAATCTCAACTTCTCCTTCACCCTTATATGCCATCTCATTTGATAAATCTTAAAAACCAACTTAGATATCGTTTATTGAACATGTGAAAACTGTTTTGTGTTCGTCTGCTATCCAGCTTCCTAGTTACCAATGACAATAAAGTTGCATTAACGGTTGGGCGCAGGAAAAAACTATGGAAACCAGATTAACAATAATGAGAATTTTGTTGTTTTTCGATAATACGACCGGAGTTAAAGCTATATACAGCATGAGTGAACAACGTTAGAAAAAAAGATCAAGTGTTGTTTTTTGGAATTATACCATCATATGTTTCTTCCAACTCTTAAAATATGTAAAATTTAAAATGAAAATTGCCAAAAAGTGCATAAAATTTAATCCCAAACAATTAAATAAAAATCAATTGTTGGTTTTTTTACATTTTATGCAATCATATCTTTTTTCCATTTAAGTGTGCTATACAGAATTTTTAAAATAATAAAAAATTATTTTATTTGGTTCAAATATATCTGATATAAATAACCCGCCAAAGCAGTCAAGCATATTAGCCCCAATGGCTCTCCATAACAGGGAATTCCCAGTACATCGAAACGAGGTTAAGGTAAAAAAAGGTCCCATCGGAGAACTGTCAACAATCGATAACTTGAACACAAGGTTAAAACTCCTGTTTTAAAAGGTTATTATGATTTTTTATTAGTTCATAGCATAATATGTTTGTATGAATACAGATTCATTCAAACGATAGGTATCATATATTTTACAAGGTGTGTTTCCGTAAGACCATCGGAATGAGGTAAACCCAGTATATAACCTGTTCAACAATTTCAAATATTCTTTATAATTTAATTTTTACAAACAAATTTAATGATTCCTTGATTTTAATTACGATTATTTCTTGTGGTTATTTGAATTTGTCATTGGCGGATGAACACGTTGATGACGTCATAAATACCAACCCAGGTTATCCCGTATAACCAAAATTTTCTCCAGGCGGATTAGCCAATCAGATTGAAATATTCAAATCAAATTAAATTATTTATATTTACAATGTATCTATGTATACTGGTGTCCAGCATTATCTATGTATACTGGTGTCCAGCGTTATCTATGTATACTGGTGTCCAGCGTTATCTATGTATACTGGTGTCCAGCGTTATTTCTATATCACATGATGTTCGTGTCCTTTAACAGTAACATGAGTGTTGCAACTAGTGGAGCAGTAACTCCTTATCCTTCCGGAGCACCTGAGTTTATTGGCATTTGTGTTGCTCAATCTTTAGTTTTCTGTGTAGTGTTTTGCACACTGGTATCATTGTTTGTCCTTTTTTGTTGGCCATTGCAATGTCTGTCCTACCACTTCCGACAGCCCCTTGGTTTCTTAAAACTTTTCTTATATGTGTATGTACAAATGTACTCTTCAGATTCTAGTGAGGAGCCATAGTGGTCATGATCGTATGGTAGTTGGATTTACAGCTACCTGTGCAATCAGTGCCTATCACCACTAAAGTTTTGAGTTCATGGCAAGGTATATATACTTGATACAACATTATGTGATAAAGTTTGTGAGTGACTTGCGATGGGTCAGGTTTTCTGCAGGTACTCCTGTTTCCTCCACTAATGAAACTGACATTCGTGATATAACTGAAATAGTGGCATTAGACACCATAAACTCAACCCATAAAACCCAGATGCTGACGACAACACATATAGAATACTGAGATCTTCTCACTTAATAAACCTTCTTCTACCAAAACTTACCACCTTCAACAAAGTGAAGATTATGTCATAGGCTGCACATGACAATCTAAAAAAAGTTTAAACTATTTACTGGTTAAAAAAAAACATTTATAGGTTTAAAACTACATACATTGTGTCATATATACATTCAACCAATTAAAACAGAACGAACAAAACTTTATTATACAATTATGTTATGAAAAGGAAATTTAAACAGTGATGGTCATAAATTCCACCAATATCAACAAAACAAACAATCACCTCTCATCTTAGCTCACTGAACACAAAAAAAGGCCACAACATATGACACTGGATAATGTATATGGATTTGATTTTAAGTAAGCTTGTCTACTCCGTTTACAAAGTTAATGAGGTATAGTTTTGTTCTAATTACATTTTGTTGTATACTGGAAGGGTTTATGATAATCTGATGGACATAAGGTTTAGGTTTATGGTGTTTAACACCACTTTCTACAACATTTCAGTTATATCGTGGCAGTCAGTTTTATCGGAGTACCTGGAGAAAATCCCTGACCTGTTGCAAGTCACTGACAAACTTTATCGCTTATTATTAAATGATAAGGAATTTTGCTTTTTTCTGTTTGGCCTAAACAGCATTTTCTCAACTCTACCTCAGAGTGAGTATACCTCGCATGCAGTGAGTATACCTCACGTGAGGTATATTCGGGCTTGTGTCTGTTGTCTATTCAGTGTTTTAACGTTGTTCAACCAGATACGAGATTTCATTTCCAGTCGACCAATCAAATTGCAAAAAGTCAACATTTTCAAAAATTTCAAAATTTCAAAATTTTACAAAATTTAAAAAAAAAATCAAAAATTTCGTATAAAATTTCAAAAAATTTCAAAAAATTTCAAAATTAAATATTTTTTTTTATAAAAAATCAAAATTTTCATAAACTTTCAAAAATTTCATAAGATTTCAAAATTTTCATCATATTTCAAAATTTTAATATTTAAATAATCTTGAAAAATGATAAAACAAAATTAAACAATTGTAGCCTATTTTGTTGAAAAGTTTGAAAACTTCCTTATTATTTAATAAAGCAGTTATTGACTTTTAATTTCAGTCTACCCATGAATATATGGACATGGTCAATGATTGATTAACCTCGGCCGTTGGCCTCGGTCAATCAATCATTGACCAGGTCCGTATGGTCATGAGTAGACCTCATTAATAGTCAATACTTGTATAATGTACACCTCGCCTTGAATGGGGTTCGAACTCACAACGTTAGTGATGATAGGCACTGAACGCAAAGTTAGTTGTAGATCCCTTCCATAGATCACACCACAGCATAAAGTCACATTTTAAAATATTTGTCATTTTTATTGGTGTACAAATTAGAAAAGAAATTTATATTTATAGCAATCATAATTTGTTTAATGAAAACTAGTCTTACTGTGAGCACAGCTCACTCTGATATATCCCCCGCTCCCCACAACTGTCCAACCTATTTCCATAACCAAAACATTACTGATTCTTCCGACCAAAAATGAAAGGGACCCTCCTCTATTACCCAGCCAATGATTATTTAGTAAAGTTTCACCAGATTCCATCATATATTACTAAAATTTGCCTATGACATTGTATAAAATATAAGGCCCCCAACTCTGGAACAATAAAAGTGAATATCATCAAAAATGAAAGAGACCCTTCTCTCTTCATGAGTAAACTACTGCTAAAATTTCAAAATATTCTGAGAAACACTACTCAAGTTATCATATGGCATAGGGTAAAAATCCTATTTTCCGTCATATCAAGTCCAATAACTCTGGAACGACAAAGGTGAAAATCGTCAAAATGAAAGGGACCCTCCTCTCTCCACCAGTAAATAACTGATCAAATTTTCAAAGAATCTGTAAGAAACACAACTTAAGTTATCGTACGACATAGGATATGTCTACAGACGGACGGACAGACGGACTGACATGGTGAAATCAGTATACCCCCTACGACTTCGTTGCGGGGGTATAATTAATTAACATAAGTCACATTTCGTATATTAAATATTAACTAATAGGTCAAATGTCAATTAAAAAGACAAAGACAGTTACAAATCGTTCTTATAAGTATTGACTTTTGAATTATTTGGTTTTCCAATCAAGAGGACCCGGGTGGCTCAAGGTAGTTGGATTACCTACAAGAGGACCCGGGTGGCTCAAGGTAGTTGGATTACCTACAAGAGGACCCGGGTGACTCAAGGTAGTTTGATTACCTACAAGAGGACCCGGATGGCTCAAGGTAGTTGGATTACCTAACAACTCATATAAGCCTATCACCAATACGGCGTGGATTTTCGCCCGGATAAATGAAAATGTATCACATACACCTCGCCATGATCGGGATTCGAACTCACAGTTTATTGGGGTTAGGCACTGATTGCTCAGGTAGATGTAAATCCAACTACCATACAATCACGACCACGACAGACCCTTCAACCCCTAGTGTGTGTTATGGTAATTGTTGTACTGGAGATAACATGATAACTAACAAGTGTGACAAAATCAGGAATGTGAGCACATATTCCTTATTGAAGACCTCGTGGGAATTTTTAGTTTGAGATGAAGAACAGCAATCAAGGCGACGTTCCGTTGCCTGGTTGTTTACAATTTATTGTTGTCCTTACATAGGCGATGTTTCGTGTACCTGTAACACATATCATTCACACGATAATAAAACATTTGTTTAAATTTGAAAACAATCAACATATGCCAGTGATTTTAGTTGTAGAAACACTTTTTTAATATAAAAAAGTTTATAAATTCCATTCAGCTTGTCCACGATCATGGTAAAAATTAAGGGGGGGGGTGTAGATTAAGTACGACCTAGTTTTATATTGATAAAAAAAAATTGTGTCCATTTATGACAGTCAAATCACCATTATGCCTCGTGTATTTTATAATATCTTATTGTAACCAAACAATAGAATTTGAGAGCAAATTGTTCTAGCTTGTGTGAAGTCTGCTTATAAAATCTACACATGTAATATGACAATAGAATAACACACTATTTAGACTTCACCTTAACCACAAGGAACCATTGGTTCGCTTTAAACACGATAGACCTCATCTTAACCACAATGCACCATTGGTTCACTAAAGCTAGCTTCCTTGTTATAAAAAAAAAAACTCTATCGAAGAAATAATGAAAGGAACCACAAGCTCTAGAATATCGTGTCAACTGAGAGACATATATACTCCTTATGTAACCGGGTAGTGCTGAAACGTTGCTACATATAAATGGAAAGTTCACAATGGGAAAATTTAAATCATCTCATTTGTCTTAAACTCGTTAACCGATCCTCACTGTCTATGTCTAAGAGTAAGTCAAGGTATGAAATAAAGTCACCTTTAATTTTCATTTGTTTTTCTGTTATTGTTATATCATCTGTGGCCGGGTTACATTCACGAAGGTGTCGCTTTTCATTCTGTACAAATATATTCCGTTATACACACATAAATGAGATTGCCGTGGTCGGTGTGGACACCGTGATTGGTTAATGACAAAAGATGTACTTGTTATACTGTGTTTATATGCTGTTTTATTTTACATTCCATTGGCGTTAAATTGTTTTGTCTGTATACTGACAGAAAGTCACAGGACATAAAAGGTAGCAGAATGTGTTTTGTCTCGGGCTCACTTCTCTTTCGCGCGAAGGCGTTGTTTTGTTTTCACGTGTCGTAATAGCAAAATTGTTATTCTGTTCATATATGTATAGATATATACCGTTGTTTTGTTCATATATGTATAGATATATACCGTTGTTTTGTTCATATATGTATAGATATATACCGTT
>MJUT01052344.1:170185-212152 GCA_002080005.1 Gigantidas platifrons
CTTGTTATCAGCACCTCTGGTTTGTTATCTCCCTTGTTATCAGCACCTCTGGTTTGTTATCTCCCTTGTTATCAGCACATCTGGTTTGTTATCTCCCTTGTTATCAGCACCTCTGGTTTGTTAGCTTCCTTGTTATCAGCACCTCTGGTTTGTTATCTCCCTTGTTATCAGCACCTCTGGTTTGTTAGCTTCCTTGTTATCATCACCTCTGGTTTGTTATCTCCCTTGTTAGCAGCACCTCTGGTTTGTTATCTCCCTTGTTATCAGCACCTCTGGTTTGTTATCTCCCTTGTTATCAGCACCTCTGGTTTGTTATCTCCTTTGTTATCAGCACCTCTGGTTTGTTATCTCACTTGTTATCAGCACCTCTGGTTTGTTATCTCCCTTGTTATCAGCACCTCTGGTTTGTTATCTCCCTTGTTATCAGCACCTCTGGTTTGTTATCTCCCTTGTTAGCAGCACCTTGTTATCTCCCTTGTTAGCAGCACCTTGTTATCTCCCTTGTTAGCAGCAGCTTGTTATCTCCCTTGTTAACAGCAGCCCCAGTAGAACAGACATGATATCCTAACACTTATGTTGTCATAGTTTTAGTTTAAACCTTGTTTTATTGTCTTATAATTGTACAATTAGATTGGAAACAAGTTATATCAACTTAGTATATCCGCTCTATACCATAATGTTATATACATAAATACGAAGATGACAGCAAGTTACATAATATAATCAATTTATAGCCTTGTATCATACATGAAATGTCACTATACATTTTGAACGTTTGAAAGGATGTAAGACAGACATGAGAGGTTACCCTCATTTTGGTTTCAGATCAATATTCAGGTCTCATTACATCATACGACTCGATTATATTTGATATTAAGTCAGACATGAGATGTTGTTTTCTATATTAATTTGTCAGGATTTTCGACCAAACAACATGGACAGGTAATAATACTAGTATACATTTTTGTTTTATTTAACAGGATATTAGACCAGGCACAGCATGCTCTTAATATTTTGTGTCTATTACAAAACTGTTGGCTAAGAAAGGTTTGAAGATATATTGTTTTTGTACCAAGGTATTCAGAATCCGTAGATTGATGGACAGACAAAAGAAAAAGGACAGGACAGACAATGATCTACATAACACTACACAGAAAACTAAACATTGAACTACGCGTATCCCACAACAAATCCGGGATGACCTCAATTGTTCCGGAAGAGTTAGCAGTTCCTGCTCCACAATTAGCACCCGTCGTGTGATGTTTATTATATTAACATTTTTTGATAGGATGTAAGACCAGATATGAACACATATGATGTCATAGCTAATTTACATACATCTGACGACGTCATTCCATCAGCACACGATGGACCTGGATTTTTTAGCTGGCACAGAGAATACCTAAAAATGTAAGACAAGCTATATCTTTAATAGAATGAAAAAAAAATACCACACTCTCGGAACAATTCCAAAATCCAATAGAAAAATTATAAAAAGAGACAAAATCCGCACCCTCAGCACACACATACGTGACCGCTAATTTTCACTAATGCATTTCGTAATACAATAGAACCTCCTTATTTTGAACTCGGATAATTCGTTATTTTAAGCAAAAACATGTCTAATTTAGAGCGCACAGTCGTTTCTCGAATAACGTCAATCCGGTACAATCAACGTCAAAATATTGGAAAGACAAATACTTTAAAAATCCTTTAGAACAAGAAAGTCAAAAGACATGAACAGGATAGCCAAAAGACATGAACAAGATAGCCAAAATGAGCCAAGGCCACTGATGTCTTAAGTAACTAGATGTAATCATTTTATCGTTGCATATATGTTTTCATCTTAATTTATTCGGACAACTCGAATACTCCAATATTTCGAAGTGAAAAGTCACAAGTCCGTGGGACTTCGAGTAAAGTGAGTGAGTGATTTTTGTTCAAAGCCAAGTGAGCAATGTGTCAACTATATCAGGGAGAAAACAAGTTACATTTCAACAACAACAACAACAAAACAAGAAAAAAACAAACAAACAAACAAACAAAAAATAACCCCAATAACATTAAAAATCACAAAAACAAAAATACACAAAATAATAACAAATTCTATAGTCTGGTTTGACTCGACCATAGCTCGAACTCACTAACCACCCAATTCTAGGTGAGATCGCTTCGCCATTCTATACAAGTGGAGGTTAATTTTCAAGTAATTGAAATCTATCTGCAATAAAGTTGTGAGTTCATTCGTTTCTGCTCGATTATGGACTAGCTCTAGATATTACAATGATGTATTTTATTTAACAGCATGGAATTGGCTCTAGGATGTCCTATACCTTACTGGGATACTACAGTAGATTATGCAATGAAGGATCCCCAAGAATCATGTGTTTGGACCGGAAAATATTTTGGCAATGGATATGGACTAGTAACAACAGGCATAATGAAAAATCTTCCAAGTTGGCTGCCAATTTTAAGAAATATAAACTCTGGAGGTTGGTTAATCTCTCGTAATGACATACAAATGGCGATGGCAAAGCCAACGTTATACGAATTCACGGAAGCGTCCCCATGTAATAAAGAAGATCGTACAGTGTACAGTTGGGAATGTTTTCACAAGGGGATTCATGATTGGATAGACGGAACGATAGGTCCCTCAAACACCACCACGTTTGATCCGACGTTCTTCCCTATACATGCATTCATTGATAAAATATTTGAATTATATAGGCACAAATTAATGTCGAGAGGAATTGATCCTGAAGAAAATTATCCCGTAAAAAATATTAAACTTCATGGACCGGAACACAAGACGATATGGGTACCAATATACCCGGATGTAGAAAACTTGACAAACCGACAATGTTATGGTGAAGAGTTAGCTTCCCTTACCAAATATAGCCTGGGTCCTAAATGCCCTTATTGTTACGGAAGTGATGACTTGTTCTGCGATACGACCTTGAATATATGTGTATCAAAACCTCGTACAACACAAGATAAATATGTAATGAGAACAGTTGGCAAGGAAACATCAGATGGTGTCCAATTATTTCAAACATTAGGCGTTGACGAACCAGAAAGGACAAAAGAATTGTTACAATTTACAGGACCACTTCCGTTTGGTCATAAATTTAAAGTAAAGTTCCCTGATTCTAAAACAAGGAAGGATGGCACACCTGAATTGTAATATTCGGTAATAAACAGGTATTTAAGGATGACAGGTGGTTATTTTATTTATTTTATTTAATATTATTGTTTGTCGTCGGGTGTGTAATTGGTAGACGACATCGGAATAGCACACCATCGAATGGAGATGGTAATTATCAGAGGGGTGGGGGAGAGTTGGAATACCATTAACCGGATTAAGCTAGCCATGTTTTGTGCATGTCCCGAGACGGGACTTGTATTTCCAACGGAATATGTCATGGAGTTTTTTCTGTTGAATGGTTTGATGTGAGAAATTGTTACTTCGTTTTGTTGCTATTGTTGACCATCACTGTTTATACTTTCTTTTTATGAACTTGGTAGCATTAATTGAAGATTTTAAAATTATATTTTGTTAAATACATGTATATAAATGCGCATCTTGTGTCTGAATTTAATATTGATATATTTGGATTAGACAACATTTTGACAAATATAAATGAGAGAAACGACTAATTCAGTTCATTTCTGGGTTTTTTTTTGTTGGGTTCCTGTTGCTCAATTTTTAGTTTTGTTGAGTTTTCTAGATCATTGTTGGTCTTTTGTCCTTTTTTCTTTTGATCCATTTATTGTCTGTCGTCCTATTCACGGCTTCTGATTGCCCCTTTGATATAATCAAGCTTTTTGGCCATTGTATTGTCTGTTCTTCTTCGATGACCCTATAATAACTCTTTTGGTATCATAAAACATTTCTCTAGTTGTTCCTGCTCAATTAGTGACACCCGTCATGTTACGATTCAACGACACGAACATCATCTGAAAGGGAAATCGTGTTGGACACCAGTATACGTAAATAAGTACGAATAACGTTAACGTAATATGACCCCCCTACAAAACAAATGAGAGTAAAAACTATCGAACTTGGTGTATACACAGAAATCACGAGATATATGGATATATCTAATTTAACAAAATGGACAAAACAAACCGCACTAAGATATTTAAACATTAGGGATACCCTTAGAAGGGTAGGCAATTCCTGCTCCATTCGTGGAAAGAAAAATATACAATAAGAAAAGTGAATCGCCTCTTTCTATTGAGCTTCTTTCTTAACCGGCCAATTTTGTCAAATGCATGGTGTAAACCAAGATATGAAGCGAATATTTCAAGTTCAATGGAATAGATGCTATCAATATAATCACCATTTGGAATTATTTATTGAAAGTGTGATACTAATTTGTCCTACTATGGCAAAAGTCGCGAAATATTCATTTACAATGTCGGTATATAATCTAGCGAAGTGTTACCTAGTGCACGGAACGTCTTTAGACATGACTTCCTTGTGAAATGTTCAGCCAATCAAATTATTTCTCGATAAGATACTTGTAGTTATATTACTGTCAATTAAGTTAATAGTGTTCATAAAGAAGTGTAGTAAACATTCATATTGATACAATGGATCGATAACTATCTTTATCATCCTTCCCTCCGGCTATATCTACCTGCTGACTCCATAAGCAAAACTCGTATCAAAGTCCGCGTGAGCTGAGCAGGACTTATCAACAGTCAGCAGGAGTCATCACCAAATTCTCCTAACGTTTAAACGATAATTCCTGTGAAGATGGCAAAAATAAATAAAATTCATCGACACCATTAGCTAGTTAACATTATTTTTTTTAAACATATATCAAATTAAGAACTGTCGCGTTAGAAATATCAACAAACATTGTCCTACAAAAATGTACTTTACACAATTCTTGATAACCTCTCCTCAGACGTCATAATTTTTTACGTCATAAAGGAGGTTGTGACCGTCATGTTTTCTAAACCGGAACGGCATTGGTAAGCAAAACCTTTAATGAAAATGGGTAACTTTGATGTTTGTAATAAAAAAAAAATGAATATCCCCATTAAAGGGAAAATCCAACAATCTTAACATTTATATCAATCTGTAAAAATGAATGGTATATTTTGCAAACTACTTATGAACTACGGTTTTGGGGAAGCGTATTTTGAATATTTTGAATCATGTAATTTTTCCCGCGAAAAATACAAATATAGATGTATCCGTGTTTATGGTTGATTTAAGGATGATAAACATGTCATCTGAATGTGAATATAATTGATACTGAAAAATATCAGCCTGCTCGACAGAATATGAAGTTTGTGACTCGTTCGCTTCGCTCACTCGCCAACAAACTTCATATTCTGGCTCGGCAGGCTGATATTTTCGGTATCAATCAATTCACATCCAGATAACATATACACCATTCCGTATCACAAGAGTTCATCCACTTCCTTAGTGATGTTTGTTTTGCTCAATCTGTAGTTTTCCCTGTAATATTCTGGCGACCATGAATTGTCTTTTCCCTGTAATATTCTGGCGACCATGAATTGTTTTTTCCCTGTAATATTCTGGCGACCATGAATTGTCTTTTCCCTGTAATATTCTGGCGACCATGAATTGTCTTTTCCCTGTAATATTCTGGCCACCATGAATTGTCTTTTCCCTGTAATATTCTGGCGACCATGAATTGTCTTTCCCCCTTTTTACATTTGGTCATTGCATTATCTGTTATTCTTTGAGTAACGGGCTCTGGTTATCCATGTAATATCTACAATCCTGTTTTTGTGACAATTTCTTGTTTTTTTTTCTATCCGGAAAATCATGGACTGTTGATTTGCAACATTTCAATCTTTTAATAATGAGTGTCATCAGACGAGTTTTTCCACTTTGAATTAGGTATAATGTGTAGTGAAATCAGCATTGATATCCGAACATGTGTGTTGTTGCTATTTATACAAGAATAGTTTGAAAATACAGAATGCGTAAATCGAAGGACAGACAACACAATACAAATAATTCGTCATACTGTTGTGTTCTACTGAATGCCTTTCAATTTCTTAAGACATATCTTCCTTGTAATGATATCAGCCAATCAGACCATTTCCTGATAAGGTACCATTCCAGTGTATTTGTGCTTAACTTACTATCAATTCGGTTAATTGACATTTGGGTCCATAAAACTAGCTTAAACCCGCCACTTTTTATTGAAGTGCCTGTCACAAACCAGGAATGTGAGCGGTGATGTATTTGTGTTAGGGATACTATCTATTATATGGCTCTTTCTACGATTTTGATATTTGATTTTCGAATTGTTCCGACAGTGTGCTATGTTTTAGAATGGTTCCGACAGTGTGGTATGTCTTAGAATTGTTCCGACAGTGTGGTATGTTTTAGAATTGTTCCGACAGAGTGGTATGTTTTAGAATTGTTCCGACAGTGTGGTATGTTTTAGAATTGTTCCGACAGTGTGGTATGTTTTAGAATTGTTCCGACAGTGTGGTATGTTTTAGAATTGGTCCGACAGTGTGGTATGTTTTAGAATTGTTCCGACAGTGTGGTATGTTTTAGAATTGGTCCGACAGTGTGATATGTTTTAGAATTGCTCCGACAGTGTGGTATGTTTTAGAATTGTTCCGACAGTGTGATATGTTTTAGAATTGTTCCGGCAGTGTGGTATGTTTTAGAATTGTTCCGACAGTGTGGTATGTTTCAGAATTGTTCCGACAGTGTGGTATGTTTTTGGTTTTCATTTTATTCCATTCGGTTTTAATAAGAATTCAAAATATTTCAGGGGGTCGTCATGACCGTGATCGCATGGTAGTTGGATTTACATCTACCTATGCAATCAGTGCCTATCACCACTGATGTTGTAAGTTCGAATCTCGATCAGAGCGAGGTGTACAACATTATGTGATAAAGTTTGTCATTGGCTTGCGACAGGTCGATGGTTGTCTCCGGGTCCACAGATTTCCGCCGCCAATAAAACTGACCGCCACGATATAACTGAAATATTATTGAAAGTGGTGTTAAACACTATCAAACAAACAACCAATCAACAAAATATTTGATTTATTTCCGTGAGAATTCGTGGTTTTGTTCTATCCAGTCTAGAATATAACTGTGCTGTACCTTCTAATTGGTATTTTGTCTATATTTTATCAAAGGCCTAAGTGTGGACAAAATTGTGTTTCTGTTGTTGATCATGCTAGAAAAGCTCGAGTTATTAAGATACTCATGGATGGAAAAAAATAAAATAAAACATGAACAATCTGTAACGTTATAAGAGTTTGAATATATCAAAGGGTAAAACAGAATTCGTAAATCGAGAAGAACAGCAAACACAATGGCCAACACAACTACAAAAGGGCAACCAACGATCTACGAAACATACAAATAAAACTAAAGATCGAGTAACACTTAAAGTTTACTAAAGGAGTGACTCGTGTTTTTGTTATCTGTCTTTAGTTAAAGGCATATTGTCTACCAAAACCGTAATGTTTTTATACCCAAATTTATTGTCGTTTTCCGTACTGACCTTCATAAAATGACGATTAAACACCAAATTATTGATGAATGCGCCACGAAAAGTAGTTTTTTCGATCTAAAAAAGCTGACCATCGTTACTGGAAACTAATTAATTATGTACTGACCTGAGCGAGGCCAAATCTATTTAAACTATTTTTATGCCAGCATCCCGAATGCTACAGCATGTCGTGTTTGTTTACCTCGCAAATACGACCATTTTATGCTACTCATTGACAATGATTTGCTGTTGCCAGCTGCAAAATTACATATATTGAATAATATCTGCCGAAAATGACCATAGGCATCCTTATAAATTCATAAAATACGAAAAACGATTGAGAAAAGAAGGCAACACGCTCGGCTTACCTATCAAGCAACATCTTTGCCACTTCAGCGTGAGCTTAGACGCGTAGCACTTCCCTCAGTTCCAACGGTCCGCCTGATCCCCTACATATATCCTGCATTTGTTCCATTTGGAAGATACTGCACTTCTATTCCTCTTTATCTCTGAATCCGTCAAAGTCCGCCTTCTTCCACGTGTTGACACATTCTCTTCCACATTTTGTGTATTGTTTCTAAACAGTGTGCATGCTCAAGATGGGTTCACATAGAAGGTCATATGAATAGAATCGGGTTAAATTGAATTCTTGTCATCATGGACAATAATTACGATAACGATAGTTTTGGGTCTTTTTTGTAAAAAAAAAGAACACAAATCGTATCTTTTGCAGCATAACTGTTTAATGATAGCTTAAACAAATCATTTTCTGTTTATGAACGGTGGTTTGCTCGCTCCAACAATCGTTGGCGTAATAATTTCCGTACTCGCCTCCAGTGCGGTAGATCGCGAGTTTGAGCCCAGGTCGGATCAGACCAAAGACTATAAAATTGGTTTCTGCTGCTTCTCCACCGCCAAGCACGCAGAATTACGGAGAAAGAACAGAGACTGGTTGGCTCGGAATCAGAATAATGTGTCCGAGTGGAGCGACATGTCTACCAGCGGACTGTTGTTTCAGTGAGCGAGCAACATTCATCTCAGCGTGTTGGTCTATTACACAGCTGACCTTATCATCATCTCATTGAAAATTAACTTGTTCTCGTCATGATATAGCTTAAAAACTGCTGAATTGGCGTTAAACAACAATCACTCACTCACCCAAAAGACTTTTGACTTGTTTGGCATTCCAATCTTTTGAATATGAGCTCACGCGATGAAGGCTTTTCAAAATATAAAAGAAAAGTCGAGTGCACTATATATGATATCTTGTTTTTATTATAGTAACACCTGTTATGCTTAAGATCATGATTCAAGAACAAAGTTCATAATTTTGATAAGATAATGTCGTCTATATAACATCGTATGAAGTGCATTAATTGTCATTATTTGTATAAGTTTTTACATATTACAAATATGAAGCTTACATTGTTGATTTTACTGCTAGGAGTTATAGGTAAGTACTTATAAAATGTATTATTTTGACCCTCCATAGTTCTAACGAACCTCCATACATCTAATGAACTGAATGTCAGATGAAGTACAGCAACCAAAACACTTTGGTTACATTCTGATTGCCTCTACGTTTCCATTGATTGACTTCCTGATTGTTTTTTATTTACGTCAGGCGAGACGTATTTCATTAATTTTCATGACGGGAACATATTAAGGCATATACAAACCAGTAATAATAAATCGTGCAGGTAAAAAGGCGATATCAGGATGCGCTTATGTTCGGAAGCTTAGATTCCCATAGGAAGAAGAGGAACTCCGAAAAACATTGACGTGAGGATTTACCGGTATATTTTCTTCTATGTTCACCTAAATCTATATATTTTTTTGTACTTACAATACCTGTTATTCTATAGACACGCAACATAAATTTTGGTTGATTGAAGTATAATCACAAAATATATATTTCGCTATCTGTAATAAAAACACATTCAGTGTGAACAACCTGTTTTGGAATAACCTTCATCATGCAAGATCATAGGCCAAAGATAGGAAAACCAAATCATTTTAAAATGTTTGGGGGAAAGTAAACCGTAAGACCCTAAACATGATGTCTATAATCGCCTGATATCACATATGCCCGAGTGAATGAGAACCTTACTTTTATTAATAATTATTGTACTTAGGAACTAGATTTCAATAATAAATGTATCTGCAGTAACACTGTCTACTGGACGGGTGATATCTTCGACCAGCAGAGGTATTGACCCAGTGATAGTGATATAAACGTAGATATAGAATTTTTCTGAAAAATAACATTCATAAGTTACGGGGATGCCTAAATTACGCTCATCATCAAAAGGTTGAAAAGTCAAATAATTAAAAAAATCTGTGGGATAAAAAAAAACTAAATGGCGTAAACGGGATAGCCAAAATCGACTATGGTGATTTATGCATGAGAGAGGAGCTCATTTGTTTGATTAAAAATTAATTAGGTCAGATAAATTTCAATGATAAATACAAAAAATGTATATATAATAACCCATGTCAGTGTAGAGACACTGACTACGGGGCTGATTCAACAAAAACACATAAAAAAGTATAATTTACTTATCATTCACACTGTAAAATTGTTGTAAGTAACTTATTTGAGCGTACATAATGAAGATTATTCCAGAAAGACGTCGTGTTCGCTAAAAAGAGTTTGAAGATACCAAAGGGGCAATCAGATAAATTAGATATCTACCTTTATTGATAATTCTGTGGTGAATCCAAATAGTTCGCTCTTCATTTAAGAAACATAGGAGATAGACAGTAGACATACATTTCTGTATTTAACAAGAGTATCACGCTTGGTGCCACTAGTGGAGCATGACCTGGTCATCCTTCGTAGCACCTAAGGTCATCCCTGATTTTAATGCGGTTTGTGTTGTTCAATCTTTTCTCTATGGTGTTTTGTATATCAATGTTTGTCCTTTTTGTCCCTTTTTTTTAGCTCACCTTGCCAAAGGTAATATTAGCTTTTGCCATCACTTGGTGTCCGTCGTGTGTCGTACGTCGTTCGTCGTATGTCGTCTGTTAACTTTTCACATTTTAATATTCTCCTCTGAAACCCCTCAGTCAAATGAAGTGAAACTTGGTAGGAAGAATCTATGGAAGGTCCTCTGTACAGATTGTTCATTTCGTCCCAATCCGTTAACAAGCATGGCCGCCACATGCAATTCTTGTTTCTGATTGGTTGATTTCTAAAACATCGTCTCTACTAAAACCGCTTTGCCAAATGATTCGAAACTTGGTAGAAGCATCCTTGGAAGGTTCTCTATAAATATTGGTTATTTAGTTCCGATCCGTCAACAAACATGGCCGCCACAGACAATTCTTGTTTCTGATTGGTTGATTTCTAAAAAATCGTCTCATCCAAAACCGCTTTGCCAAATAAATCGAAACTTGGTAGAAAGCATCATTGGAAGGTTATCTATAAGGATTGCTCATTTAGGTCCGATCCGTTCACAAACATGGCCTCCATAGGCAATTCTTCTTTCTGATTAGCCGATTTAAAAAAATCTTCTCCTCTGAAACCGCTTTGCCAAATGAACCAAAACTTGGTAGGACGCATCTATGGCAGGTCTTCTATAAAGATTGCTCATTTCGTTCCGATCCATTAACAAACATGACCGCAACAGTCAATTCTTGTTTCTGATTGGTTGATTACTAAAGAATCTTCTCCTCTGTAACAAGCTGGCCAAATAAATCGAAATTTGGTACAAAGCATCATTAGAAGATCCTCTATATAAAGATTACTAATTTAGGTCCGATCTGTTAGCAAACATGGATGCCACAGGCAATTCTTGTTTCTGATTGGTTGATTTCTAAACAATCTTCTTCTCTGAAACCGCCTTGCCAAATGAATCAAAACTTGGTCGGAAGTATCCTTGGAAGGTCATCTATAAAGATTGCGCATTTAGATCTCATCCGTTAATAAACATGGCCGTCACATGCCAATCTTGTTTCTGATTGGTCGATTTCTAAAAATCTTATTCTCTGTAACTGCTTAGTCAAATGAACCGAAGCTTGGTGGGAAGCACCAATGGAAGGTTCTGTATTAAGTTTCCCCAACGCAAAATGAAAGGTGAGCCTCTAGTCTTCTCTAGTTGTCTGTCCTTCGATTAACGACTTCTGATTACCCTTTTTTGGTATCTTCAATGTTTTTGTAATAATTTCACCGTTCAATCCAAAAACAATTGTTAAGCCAAACACACCATTACATTGAGATTAAATTATATCATATTTGCTATCACAAATCCAAATGATAATAAAAGTACATTTCCAGATTGTTAAACAGGGGAGATAAATCAGCCGATATTGTCTTAAATATATATTCTCCAATTAAGGTTGACTGACCATTACGACTATCAGGGTATTAAGCAAAAACGTAGATATCTAATTTAGTGCGCACGATACGTTTCTGGGATAGCTTTCATCAATGGTCTTCGGGAAGTTTCAAACAACGAACACGATATAAAGTCAATGTTCTGTTCAAAGTTTGCAAATTGTGCATGTATTAGAAAGTATGATTGATTGATTTATTTATTGATCTGTGTGCTTGAGCCATGAGAACCTTCACTAGTACCCAGTATATGAAGTATAAATGTTCTGTAGTATTTACAAAGAAGGTGATATTGTATTGGGTTTTTAATACTCTGCACTGTTTATGCTTTGTGAGCACCTGGGTTCACCATCGTTTTTTTTTGTGGGCTTCGTGTTGCATTTCATTTTTATTTTTTGTGTTGTGCTGTTTTGTTTTGTTTTTGTTTTTTCTTCGTTTGTTTTCGTCCTCTGTCTTGTGTGTTCTTGTCAGCAATATATCTGGATTGTCCATTCGTGACTGCCATCGGTTTTCTCTAACGTTTATAAGTTGCACAGCAAGTTACAGACTTAGTGTGTCCGGAACTCCATATTGGCGAGAAAGAAGCCTCAATATGGGATTTACCGACACCGCTTTCACAATAGCAGATCACTAACACATTATGCAATATGTAATATTAAGAAAATATATATCGATGTAACTTATATGATATATTTAATTTCAGTTGCAGCTAACGCAATTCCTGGTAAGTACATGTATTACTTTGTATTTTTGTTATATTAGGAAATTCATCAGCTTGGTTAACTCCATCATAGACAATGTTCTGCTAGGTGGTTAATAAACGGCTGGGAAACTGGGTACTGGTGTTACACAGACACAATAATAAGGCTTGAACAAACAGATCATACTTCTTCTTCTACCAAATACTGACAAGTTGAAGATTATGTCAGAGGTTACACATGACAATTGAAAAATGTTAAAACTATTTACAAAATATTAGCATAGAACACACACTGCTATTCTTTTTCAAAACAGAGTGTCATAATATGTGTAATGGATAATCTTCACATATACCGATTTTTATTCAAATCGCCACATAATATTATCGAATTATGATAACCGTTACACAGCAGAGAATTACCACATATAACTGTCTACTATGGGCAATCTGTGTATGTCAGATCATTTATCCTTTCTACCATTGTATCATCACAGCACGTGGAAATGTCTAATACCACATGGAAACTGATAGTAGTTGATAATAATGGTGTTAAGTGCACACGTTGTATCTATGGAGTCAGAGTTAACATCACTATGGAGTCAGAGTTAACATCACTATGGAGTCAGAGTTAACATCACTATGGAGTCAGAGTTAACATCACTAAGGTCCGTGTGTTTTGCTTCCGTCCATGGCACATTCCTTCTACTCGATACAACTTGATATTTGATCAAGTTTGCTAGAGACTTGCGACAGGCCGACGGTTTCCCTAGGTTACTCATGGTTCCTATACTACCATAGCCACAAATAAATATTAAATCTGTTGTATCACTTCCAAAAACTAATAGGAAATCGTAGAAATGGGAAAATAGATATCCCTAACACATAAATACATGACCACCCAATTTCCTGACTTGGTACAGGCACTTCAGTAAATAGTGGCGTGGCTACACTAGTTTTATGGGCCGAAACTATACAAGAGGTATACATTATCCATCAAGTGGCCATTAAATCAAACTTAAATACTAGCTAATATTTGAATAAAATGAAGGAAAAAATTGGACACTGTCAGAGGAATTCATGAATATGAGCTAAAATTATGAATACTTAATAGAAATTGTGTAAAGCATTAAGATATCACGATGAATTACCTGGACATTTGGTATCAAAATGCGTTCTATATATGTTAAGTAGAAGATTGAAGGTACTGATATGGTGATTAGAATAAAAAGAACATTTGTCAGTCCAAATGTCAGGAGTTACAATTACAACTGATTGTACCTTTCATGGTAGACAGTGATTATATAAATCAATAACTCGTGCAATCTGACCTGTCGTGACATGTGACGAAAATATTACATTGTGATAAAATATGAAATATATGGAAAAATAAACATGCAATAGTCTATGCGGCTAACACGTTGAGCTGAGTCCAATATTAAGAGAGGGTTTGTATATAACATGGTTTGACTCATATTTCCTGTTTAGGGTATTGTATATAACACGATTTTACTCAGATTTCATCTTCTACAACATGATTTTATTAAAATTTCCTGGTTTTTTTTACATGAATGTACTTAAACCTGTTTTTGGACTATTAAGATCCTTTTACAATATATGTATATGAAATTGCTTTACTCTTTTGTCTTCAAATATCAGCGGAATTATATGATAATTCTTATCATATTCTTAATTATCACTCAGTCTTATTTTGCTAATTCTTGAAGCAATCTTTTTCAGTGTCTAGAAAAGATGTCGATGGAACTGAAGACGACAGTGGTAAGTTACTAAGCACCCTATAATTATAAATAGGACTCCCCGTTACAATGTATTCTAGAAGTCTTTCTTATGAATATGATATCTAACAAAGAGCCCGGGAGGCTCAATGAGTTATGTAGTTGGATTACCAAGCAACTCATACAAGCCTATTACCAATACGGGGTGGGTTCGCGCCCAGCTTTGTAAATTACAAAAAGGGTGCACTCGACTCTCAGCCGCATATGATGACGTTTACCAGTTGCTTTCCCATGGTCGGTGGTTCTCTCCGGGTCATCCGGCTTCTTCCACCACTAAATCTGGTCGCCATGATATAGCTGAAATATTGTTGAAAGTGGTGTTAAACACAATACATCAATCAATCAACTGATATCTAAATAGGGAAGAGAAACAGCACAATCATCCATGTAATCCACGAGTATGAACCGTGATCGGTTTGAAAGTGTCAACATTCCGGGCACTATCATTGCAAAAAGCTGGTGAAATCACCATGGACAGTTATTATATGTTTATTTAAGTGTTATTACAATATATGCTGTATATGATATGAAAAAGAGTACTCACAATATTTATTTTGAAATAAGATTTGCTGAATAGTAAATCCCTTGCTCTTTAGTGATTAACAACTAGGGATACTAGGTAAAAGCTGTATACCTAGTAAATTGTTTACAGCAACATTTAGTGCAATACAATTATTTGTGTATAAAAAAATATGATATCTTCGTTGCCGAGAAGATTGTTTCATCCAATCCGTGCATCATCTCATCTCTCTCCATATAATTTGTTGTAGTAGAGTGTTTTTCTTCTACCAAAGTTACATTAGATCTTCAATCGCTCGAACTAGAAGGAATTGTATAATGTGTTCAAGGTGTTAGTAGATCGGAGTTTTGAACTCTGCTTGTAAAAATATTTGGTTCCTGTACCTGAATTGTTTTGTTATATTTACGAAGCAACTCATGAAATCCATTGTTTGTGACCTATAACCAGGGGTCGATTTCACAAAAAGTCGTAAGTCTAAGATTAATCGTAAGTGTTATCGTAAGTGTGATTTCCAAGCTTTTGATTGGTTGAAATTCACACTTAAGACTGATCTTAGACTTACGACTTTTTGTGAAATCGACCACTGGTTGGTAAAATAGTAGCAGGACGAGTGACACTAGTATAGCAGGAATTTTCCTGAGCACCTGAAGTCCCCCGGTTTTTAGTAAGGTTCGTGTTGCTCGATCTTTAGTTTTATGTGTAGTGTTTAGTATATATTGATTGTTATTTTGTCTTTTCTGAGGCCTTTGTATTGTCTGTCCTTCTTTGATTAACGGCTTTGGATTATCTCTTTGATTGACGGCTTCGGATTATATCTTTGATTGACGGCTTCGGATTATATCTTTGATTGACGGCTTCGGATTATATCTTTGATTAACGGCTTTGGATTATATCTTTGATTGACGGCTTCGGATTATATCTTTGATTGACGGCTTCGGATTATATCTTTGATTAACGGCTTCGGATTATATCTTTGATTGACGGCTTCGGATTATATCTTTGGTATCTTCAAACTTTCCTCAGTTAAAATCTTAATACGCACATGATGTTTTATCAAGTACAACTCGCAATCACTCACATTATTATATGTGCATCAGTTTAATACTTTAATTAATTATTAAATGTTTGGTCTGTTTCGAGTACAAATTAATTCTATAACATTGTACGTACTAGAATATTGTGTTTATCCTACAATGTCAAACTTCCCACACTAACTACAATGTCAAACTTCCCACACTAACTACAATGTCAAACTTCCCACACTAACTACAATGTCAAACTTCCCACAATAACTACCATGTTGTCTGAAAATAGCTGAAGGAAACGTCGTTATTATCCTTTTCAAAGGTGTCCTATGTGGCGTCTGTGCTTATACTGTTACCGTTTTTTTTTGGCAATAGCTCTACATGAATAAGGCACCAGAGAAGCTTTATAGGTCCATGACTAAATAACACTAAAGTTTATTTGACCTCTTTATTAGTACTCAAAATCATACAATTTCATGACAAATTCATAATATCTATTTGATTTGGTAAAATTTCAAGGCAAAAAGGGAAGAATTTGTTTTAGAATTAACAGTACATTGTTAAATGAATGACATACCACAGGTCTGTGACATTTTTAATTTTGTAACGATTTGCTGAACATGCACTAACTAAATAAGCTACTATGTATTACAAGGGGTTGAGCTTCCATTTGTCTAAATATGTCTCAATGCAATTGGTTGTGATCAAAATGTGACATTGTTGTCCAAGCATATCACCCACATTCAAATAAAACTTGAATTGTATTTACATAATTGTTTCATTTCAATATTAACTATATGGACCATGCATTGTGTTAGTTAATAAAAAAGACTCTGTTGTTCAAATGATTTTGACAGAAGATTTTTTCAAGGGAACCTCTGAAAAGAGATGCTCTTCTGTTGTAATACACACAAGTAGTAAGAAGGGACAATTTGCATTTCCAAGGTGTAATGTAGAATATACCGGGTATGTGCCGTGTCTATGTGATCACTTGTAAAGGTAGATTGTATGTGTTGGGCCTATGTGATCATTTGTAAAGGTAGATTGTATGTGTTGTGGGCCTATGTTGTCACTTGTAAAGACAACAAATGACATCACATAGCTGTGTATTCTAATAAGTAGGATCACCATCCTATCTACATTCATTTATCATAAAGATTCAAACCATTTTTTTTAAATGGTTTTCATCTGTATAGTCATTATTATGAGTATTTTTCTTAAAAATTATATGCAAAATTTCCAATCAGAAAAAAAAATTCATAAAGGACCACCCAATAAATATTCCTACGATAACAGACAATGATGGACACTAAGCGATGACAATACCTCACATAACCCTTTTTGTCAGGTGAGTTAAATGAACACATAATCCTTTATATATATATTGTCTGTTCAAATTGCCGTAACTATATGCAGTTCTTCATATGTCATCGTCAACTTATTTTGCATTAAATTCATGGTTGTACATTTCATGTTAAGAAAAATTAGGAGTTCTTTTGAAATTGCCTACAAATAGGTCATGCATTAACTGGTTGTGACATAATCTTATCCCTAAAACATCCTGTGCAATATATTAAAAATTGCTGAATTAGATTGCTGTCAAATTATAATATTAAGTATATATGTATCATCTATACACACTTAGACACATGTCTTATGTCTATCTCTAGATTTTGCTAACGAGACAAGGTAAGACTTCGAATATTAAAGCTATTTTTTAATATAGCGGATGTGGCGGAGTGGTCTAGGGTAGTGGACATGGGGCTAAGTGACATGTGCTGCAGTGTATCAATGGTGGGAGTTCAAATCCCGTCTAGGGAAGAACAAACATTTTTCAGTTCAAAGATCTAATTCTAACACTGTTTGGTTTAATTTTCCAACATAGGTCCAGCAGATATATATTTAAAGACTATATATGAATGATATAATAAAAACTTTACATTTTGTTTCGGCTGAACACAGCCTGTATCAGTGGAAAATGTTATCGCAATGACTATTGTGATGGAAACACATAACAATAGAATTACGTTACAATATAAACTACGTCATAATGTATGGCGCGTAAAAAATATATATTAAATCGGAAGTTCACAATGGGAAAACTGAAATCGTATATTTTGTCGTAAAGCCCTTCAATTTATTGATCAGTATATTTCCCATTATATGTAGCAACATTCCAGCAGCACCTGCAAATGGAGTATATATCTCTCAGTTAAAACGATATCCCAGAGCTTGCTGTTCCTATCAGGATTTCCTTGATAGAAAGTTGCTGCTAATAATGAAGCTACCGAACCAAGGGTTCCTATTGGTTAAGTTGAAGTCATCACTGCGAAAGTTTTGCGATCGCCATCATGACTTGGTTAACCACTATACAATATATGTGTCACAAATGACCATGGATATATTTCACATGTCGTAAGCACTTCCCGGTCCTTTCCTCATTCATGACTTATGATCAGGTTTGTAATTAGATTAACACACGGGTACCACTAGGGGAGTAGGAACTGAGTTCACCCCCGGTTTTTAGTGGGGTTCGTGTTACTCGATCTTTAGTTTTTTGTGTATGTTTTGCAGATCGTTCTGTGTCATTTTGTACTTTTCTTTTGCTCATTGTGCTGTCTGTTCTTCGATATACGGAATCTGATTACCCCTTTGGTATCTTCAATCTCGGGGGACCACAACATATCAACTGGAACTACAATTTTAAAATAATGATGTATTCCATTGAGGAATACACCAGAACCTTGGCTGTTAAAAATGGTCGAACTAGACACATTGTCAGAATGAGTAAAATCCATTTAATCCTTAATACTCCGTCGAATTGTAGTGCAAGTGCTCTACCAAAATATATGTGCACAGGTGGTATCCTTTATTTCAAGTTCAATGAGACATGCACGATCAAAGTAGTCTCCAAACTTTAAATCAGTCAGCGAAAAGACATCATCTGTTTAGTGGAACGTTTGATTTCAAGAACAGTTCCTAAATCATGTAATTATGCTTAAAACTAAGGTTTCACCGCCCTCAGACATAGGTGACCTTAGCAGATTTTGGCTATCCGGTTGAGGACCTTTCATTTTATTGCCTCAAAAGACTTATAATTTGGTTCTCCAATCGTTTGGTTTTAAGAGTACCTGATGAAGGTTATTACAGAAACGAGTCGTGGGCACTATATTTGATATCTACGTTTGTTTTTATTACTCTTGGTTGGTTTTTTCTTTAGAATCACTGTGCATGGATCCTCCTTCAAGCACACATTGAGCTAGATGCTGTTTGTAATCGTGTCCTCGTCATCACTATAGGTGAAGTATTTACTCAGTCAAGTCGATTTTATCTAAAAAAAAAAAAGCATTATTTTGTACTAATAATTGAAATTGTATTCAACCCTCAAGAGGTCTCGGTTGCACAGTGGTCTAGGTAGTTGGTCACTGCTAAAGATCACAATACCATTTCATTTCCGAGTTCTCTCCCCCTGTAGTTGCTTACAAAAAGGGTGCATCGACTTGCTATTGTACACTTTGTCAAATATGTCATAATACTGTAGTATGTTTTTTTTTATATTATAGTACAGGGATCGCTTGCTGGTGAGTACATTTATTTGATCAAAGTTTTAGTACACGAGGGAAAATACTGCTAAACACGTGGTGTCATTGTAATATTATATATATATTACTCTTTGAGCCAGGAAAGTGAGTGGTCATGTATTTGTGTGTTAGACGTGCCTGTGCCTTGTTAGACGTGTCTGTACCAAGCCAGGAAAGTGAGTGGTCATATATTTGTGTGTTAGACGTGCCTGTGCCTTGTTAGACGTGCCTGTACCAAGCCAGTAAAGTGAGTGGTCATGTATTTGTGTGTTAGACGTGCCTGTGCCTTGTCAGACGTGTCTGTATCAAGCCAGGAAAGTGAGTGGTCATGTATTTGTGTGTTAGACGTGCCTGTGCCTTGTTAGACGTGCCTGTACCAAGCCAGTAAAGTGAGTGGTCATGTATTTGTGTGTTAGACGTGCCTGTGCCTTGTTAGACGTGTCTGTACCAAGCCAGGAAAGTGAGTGGTCATGCATCACCATATTAACTTCCGGTTCAGGTCAGAATGAATATATGTAAATAAAATAAAATGCATTTAAAAAAAATTTGTTGTGTTTTTTATCATTTATGTAATTTTCTTAAATGGATACTACAAGTCATTACAAACCACACTTCTTGTTAGATAAAATTTAATGGAAATTTGACTTACTTTCGCTTTTACTTCCGCTTTCGATTCTACACATAACCAATCGCATTTGAAGCTTCAAATTTACCGCTCGATTTAACCGGAAGTTAATATGGTGAGATTTGTCTAGTCGTGAAGAGGTCACAATTGTGTATTTTAAATCGTCATGTATGTCACAGGGCACCATGAAGGGTATGAAAATTGTGGATATTGATGAAGATAAATGTATTTAGGAGCGACTGCTATAAGGTAGGGTGTATTTTAAGAGTAAATAATACCATAAAATAGCGTGAAGCGAAGGTGTCCATTTTTTTCAAAATAAATAGCTGAGCACCTTGTAATAGTAAGAGGGAGGAAGAGTTCCCCATTGATAGAAACAAGTGCCTGTGGTACCAAGCCAGGAAAGTGAGTGGTCATGTATTTGTGTGTTAGACGTGCCTGTACCTTGTTAGACGTGCCTGTACCAAGCCAGTAAAGTGAGTGGTCATGTATTTGTGTGTTAGACGTGTCTGTACCAAGCCAGTAAAGTGAGTGGTCATGTATTTGTGTGTTAGACGTGCCTGTGCCTTATTAGACGTGTCTGTACCAAGCCAGTAAAGTGAGTGGTCATGTATTTGTGTGTTAGACGTGCCTGTGCCTTGTTAGACGTGTCTGTACCAAGCCAGGAAAGTGAGTGGTCATGTATTTGTGTGTTAGACGTGCCTGTGCCTTGTTAGACGTGTCTGTACCAAGCCAGTAAAGTGAGTGTTCATGTATTTGTGTGTTAGGGGTCAGATGTCATGTATTTGTGTGTTAGGGGTATCGATTTTGCCTCTTTCATATTTTCTATTTTGATATTTGCATTCGCAATTGTAATAATCCCCATCCCCCATTATATTAGTATTATATTATTTCATTATTATTATTATTGTTGTTGTTGTTGCTGTTGTTGTTGTTTTCATTGTTATTGTTGTTGTTGTCATTGTTACTGTTGTTGCTGTTATTATTATTATTAGCTCACCTGACCCGAAGGGTCATGTGAGCTATTGCCATCTCTTGGCGTCCGTCGTCGTCGTCGTCCGTCGTCTGTCGTACGTCGTAAACTTTTCCAAAAATCTTCTCCTCTGAAACTACCAGACCAATTGGAACCAAACTTTGTCTGAATCGTCACTAGGGTGTCTAGTTTTAAAATTGTGTCCGGTGAAGCCGTGCACCAATCAACATGGCCGCTGTTACTAAAAATAGAACATATGGTAAAATTGCGTGTTTTTGGTAATAACTCAAAAACCGTTAATAATATCAGAAATCTGACGAGGTAAAAATGATCAGCACGGCAAGATTTAACTACCCTGAAATTTTGAAGAAAATCCCATTACCCATCTTGGAGTTATTGCCCTTTTTTCATCAAATTTTCAAAATTTTAATACTTTTTGCTCTTTATTTCAAAAAGCATAAGAGATAGATGATCAGTTTGAATTGCAAACATGTTCAGCATGATAAGATCTACCAACCCTGCAATTTTGAAGAAAATCTGATTACCCATCTTGGAGGTATTGCCCTTTTTTCATAAAATTTTCAAAATTTTAACACTTTTCGCTCTTTATTTCAAAAACTATAAGAGATAGATGATAAGTTGAAAGTGGAAATATGTTCAGCATGTCAAGATCTATCAACCCTGCAATTTTGCAGAAAATCTGATAACCCATCTTGGAGTTATTGCCCTTTTCTCATCGAATTTTCAAAATTGTATTACTTTTCGTTTTTTATTTCAAACAGTATAAGAGGTAGATGATAAGTTGGAACTGAAAAAATGTGCAGCATATCAAAATCTACCTACCCTGCAATTTTGAAGTAAATCCCATAACCCATTTTGGAGTTATTGCCCTTTTTTTCATCAAATTTTCAAAATTATAATACTTTTCGCTCTTTATTTCAAAAACTATAAGAGATAGATGACAAGTTGAAACTGCAAAAATGTTCAGCATGTCAAGATCTACAAAAACAGTTTCACAGTTGAAAATGTCTGACAACTATGTGAAGAGTTATTCCTCTTGAAATGCATTTATTTTGTTGACTTTCACTGCTGTTGGTTACTCAAATAATCAAAGGGAAGCAACTCTATTACAAAATGTGAAGTAGCAAAAGCTAAATTTTGAGACTCGTTGACATTTATGTTTTTTATAGCAATGTTGATAACATACATTAATGGGGGAGCCCCTGCCCAAATTATTTTGGAGAGGGGGTCAGCAATGACGAGGGCTACATTTGTTATTTTTTATCAAGTTTTATTGACTGATGTTGTTATTATACCCAGGTGAGCTATACAGGCTCCTGGGAGCCTCTAGTTATTATTATTATTATTGTTATTTTTGTTGCTGTTGTTGTTGTTGTTACAGAGTACTGTTCTTTCTACAACATGATTATATTGTGGTATATGTTTACAATTTTGAAGATGAAAACAATTTTGATATCTCACTTCATTATAATATTTTTGTAGAGCTTCTCGGTGAGTATTTTCGTTTTTTTTTCTTTATACTTTCTTGGAAAAGGAAACACTACTAGTCTAGCTTCATGTATTTGGGATTCCATATTCAATTATGAGAAGAAAGTTTTAAACAATGATGCTTAGCAATCCCACCAATAGCAATGAAACGAACAACAACCTCCAATATCAACTCACCTAACACAATCAATGAAAAACGACGACAGGAACTTGCTTTTCTACTAAAATTATCCCTTCCAAATTGTAAAAATTGGAAATTACTCAAATATTTGACATATTTTGTATGGAAACACAAGCAATGGTAGTTATTTGTAATTCATCAAGGCTTAGCAGCTTCACCCTACTTGTGCTGGAAGTGCACATCCAACTCCCACTCCAAAATTTGCAAAGTATATGTTAGATTGCATTTTATTCATCCGAAAACTAGGAATAATAATAATTTGCAATTCGTCAAAGCTCTGGACCTACTTCCCGCTGATTCCCCTACCCATTATTTGCCATGAATCAAATAGGGATATAGGCGGTCCCACAGACCCCTCGTCTTGACTTCACGCCCCTAAGATCAAAAGCTGGATCGTGCCTGTTTATTATTTGCTTAGAGTGGTTGGGTGTTGGTAGTCTGTTGCGCACCAAAATATTCCGGCGCCACCTAGTACATTTTTTATCTCCCTTTTCTTACTTGTAGTTATCAAAATATTTAGCATAGTTTTGCTGATAATGGTGGAGTTGATGACCACCACTGTTTAAACTTTTTTCTAAGCTTGTTATCGTCATGACATTTTTATCATTAAATATCCATCCATCCATCCATCCATCCATCCCATCCATCCATCCATCCATCCATCCATCCATCCATCCATCCATCCTCCCTCCCTCCCTCCCTCCCTCCCTCCCTCCATCCATCCATCCATCCATTCATTCATTCATTCATTCAATCAATCAATCAATCAATCATGTATAATGCTTATTTGACTAATGATCTCGCAGGTAACATTAAAGAATCGATTTAATCAAGAGATTTCAACTTAGGATTTATATGCCTTTGAAATATTGATTTAATGCAAGCGATATAAAGTCGCAGATTATAAACAATAATTTGAATTAACATCAATCAAATTAAAAACGCTGTTAATAAAAGTCATGGACATAAATACCCTAAAGAACATTAGACAACGTTAATTAGGATTATCAGGTATGAAATAGACTAATGGCATTCCAAGGGATATATATTGAGCATCTTTATTTACGACGCTCTGACCGTTATATTCAATAATGATCTCTTTTTAATTTCATGTCTCACTCTTGTACAGTTTATAAAGGGGACATTTCACTCTCACTTTAAGGTAGTGGCTATGTTCAGATTTTGTCAATTATTAAAACCGATTTTAAATTTTAAATTTTAAATTTAAATATACAAAAACCGCCGAAACACTGAATTAGTGTAGGATTGGTGCAGGCAATAAGCTTGTAAATAGTTTCAGTAATACTAAGACTATGATAACATATATTAATATGAATAAATTTTAACATTAAAATACAATATTTATTTATATTCCTAATGAGGGTTTGCTCCTGTGAAATACCGATAGATGTTGGGATGCGTGGATGTTAGGTGCCATTTTCTTTTAAAGCTAAAATTCATAAATTTGCCTTGCTTGATAATCAAATCCTTGATTTACCTCGTGTTTACAAATACCATTTGTATTATGATGTGTGTGAATTCCCTTTGATGTTAGGTGTACAATAACTCCTGATACCCACACAGAGGCGGGGCTTAACTGTACTACAACTTCCAGACTGAGATGTTGTAGCACGGTCAAAATGTACAACAACTTCCTAATTATTTCTAAAATAACAAGATACCAACAAAAAAGGATACAGTGAAAATTGCGCACATTTAAATGTCTCGAAGTAACACTAAAGAGACACCAAACCATCAGAAAGCCCACTAAGAAAAGAAGAAAAAAATCTAAGAGAAAAATTATTCGCTTTAATAAAGATATCGCATTAATTTCTGAATTTACAGTATTTGCTTACTGAAAGATACAAACAAACAAACAAAAAACAACAACAAAAACATGAGATTTACCCCCCCCCCCCAAGTTAAACACCGGAATACAACTGAAATATCGCGCGATCAACAAATAAAATTTCTTGAATGTCCGTTTTTTCTTGTATTCGTCATTTTTAATGGATATCCTTTTTTAAATATGCCCTGGAGTTCGGTATATTGTTATTACATTTTTTCAGTATTGTTATTTCAGCTCGGGCTGACAAAAGTTAAACGTTTCAACATTTTCCTCACATTGTGCATTTACCGGATTTTATATACGACAGTTAAATCCTAGGGGAATACTCACCAAAATTTTCTGTACCTAGACTCGTCATAGAAAATAAATTTCACCTCCCAAAAATAATAAAATTTTCAAACGCACCCAAACAAATGCCTGTTGAAAAAATGAACCCCAAAAAATAACTCCGCATACAATTTCTGGTGCCAAATTTTGGTTTTAAATAAGCAAGAAATATGTCAAAATATGCATTTTTATCAACATTACCTCATAAAAGTACCAATATTACGAGTTACATCCCCCCACCCCAAACAGCAACATTTTGTACACCCAAGAAACAGTAAATCCGAAAATTTTGACCCTAAAGGTACAAGAATTTTTTTTTGGTGAGTATCCCCCCCCCCCCACTCTCTGGAAGTTAAATATATACATGTAATACATCAACTTGCCAGGTTGACAATAATGGCGAAATGTCTTATTCAGCTCTCTTTGGGCCATTCCTCCTTTATACGTTTTACACCGCGTAATTCTCATTTTCTATTGTTTCCCATGCCTGTGATAATGTTAAATCGCCTATTTCGTCTGCCGCAAACAAAAAGTCGGGTATATTCCAACCGCTCATTTTGGACGCCCAGACTACACTGATTTCCCGCGATTAGTGTTTGGCTGCACGGGTTTTGATTACGTGACTTTAACACCGCGAAATTTTGACATGTCCATCAAATATTTTGACAGCTGCAAACTGACCAATCAGAATACAAGCCCGTTGTAGTACTGTATATCCAGTGCAACACCCTGATGTACGGTACTGTGTTCTCATCGGCCATTGGCCGACTCGAACTGTACCGTACATCAGGCTGTTGTACTAGATATACAGTACTACAACTATAACGTGTACAAGGAGTGACGTCACTAGCCGAAAGTGTCCGAATGTACACGATCGATAAAACTACTCATGTATGCATTACACACCTGTATAAATATCTCGTTAACCACAGTGAATTTTATCAACGGACTTTTTGTAATAGGTTCGGGTACAATTATTAAACATCGTAACAAAAAAATCGTGATTTTGCAAAACTATGCTGGTATGGCTCTGTAAAGATTGAAACTGGCAGATATTCAAAACCTATAACATCTTTAGAGAATCGCATTTGTGAAAAAAATTTTTCAGATGAAATAGAACCCGAAGAACACCTTCTATTAAAATGTTCCTTTTACATTACTTCTAGGCGCAAGCTTCTTGAAATAATTAAGAATAACATTAATTATTCTAACTTTGAAAAATTATCATTTGGGGATAAATTTATATGGCTTTTAAACTCAGAAAGTAAAGATATTTTAATAAGCATGTGTGATTTCCTGTTAAAAAGTCACTGTTTCGGATAGTTGGAACCTCATATTATAATATTGTCTATTATAACACTATAGTCATGTCTATCATTCACGTATTTACAATTTATTTGATATTTTATGCAATCACCTTATGTTATTATGTTTATATGCCCCTTCGTGGGCCCTTTAATTTGGACCAATAAAATCTTATCTTATCTTATCTTATCTTATCTTATCTATGTTCATCATCGAAAATGCTACTGACTGTGGAATGTAGAACCTCCATATGTTTTAGTATTCATATATTACCTCAATATGCCTCTTTTAAAACAAAGTTATTTTTCATGGAATTAAAAAAAAAGTATTTTTGATTTATATTGAACTTTATGACAATTATCTGTGTAACTATAGTTGAAGCTCTATCTAACTATTATACGTCTATGTAGTTAGCCACCTCTACCGTATCAGTCCGTAAGGACCCGGGTGGCTCAATGAGTTAGGTAGTTGGATTATCTAACAACTCATACAAGCCTATCACCAATACGGCGTGGGTTCGCGCCCGGCTTTGTAAATAGCAAAAAAGGTGCACTCGACTCGCAGCCGCAAGTGATAAAGCTCACCAGTTCCTTGGCCATGGTCAGTGGTTCTCTCCGGATACTCCGGCTCCTTCCACCACTAAAACTGGTCGCCATGATATAGCGGACATATTAAACACCAAAAATCAATCAATCATTTGTATCAGTTCGCGCCCCGCTTTGGACATTTACAACGAAATGGTGTAAGATGGCAACCGGGTAACAAGAAACCGTAAATCAGAGAAAGTTGTATTTGACTTCCCATTGTATCGGATAAAGTTTGTTAGTTAGTTACCAGGGCTCGGCGTATCTTTCCGGAAACATCCGGTTTCCTCCGTTATCGTCATCAATAGTGGAATTTATCTTTAGAAACATTTGATCGAATTATTTTGTACTAATAATTCAAATTGTGTCCAACACTCCGGAGGTCTCGGTGGCATAGTGGTAGTGGTCTAGGTAGTTAATCACTTCTATAGATCACTAGCATTTCAACTCCGAGTTATCTCCCCGCTTTAGTTGCTTACAAAAAGGGTGCACTCGACTTGCTAGTGTACACTTTCTCAAATATGTCCTAATAATGTAGTATGTTTATTTTTATTATAGCACAGTTAAATAAAAGTGAGTACATTCATTTCATCAATGTTTTAGTATTTTAGTCCACGGGGGAAAATACTGCTAAAGACGTGGTGTCATTATAATATTAGATGGATTACTCTTTGAGTCAGGAAAGTGAGTGGTCATGTATTTGTGTGTTAGGGGTCAGAGGTCATGTATTTGTGTGTTAGGGGTCAGAGGTCATGTATTTGTGTGTTAGGGGTATCGATTTTGCCTCTTTCATATTCTCTATTTTGATATTTGCATTCGCAATTGTGATAATCCCCTCCCCCATTTTATTAGTATTCTATTATTTGTTTTAATTATTATTATTATTATTATTATTGTTATTATTGTTGTTGTTGTTGTTGTTACAGAGTACTCTTTAAAAATTTTTAATTGTTTTTATTCTACAACATTATTGTATTGTGGTTTATGTTTACAATTTCAAGATAAAAACATATTTTATATCTTACTTCAATATAATATTTTTTCTCTGTAGATTTAACCCAATCTTTTGGTGAGTTTTTTCGTGTTTTAATATTTTCTTGGAAAGGAAACACTACTAGTCGATCTTCATTTATTCATGATTTCAGCCTCAATTATGAAAAAAAGTTAAAACAACGATGCTCAACTATCCCACCAATATGAAAGAAATGAACAACAACCTCTCATCTCAACTCACCCAACCGAACACAATAAAAAAACAAACCACGATACACGACGTCCTGAGTTGGGATAGGCACAAAAATGTTGCGGGATTAAACCGTGTCAAACATGCTTTATAGAAATATGACGACAACAATTGTTTTTGTTTTTCTAAAATTATCCTTTCAAAGTTTCTCAAATATCTGACATATTTTGTATGGAAACAAAATGATTTATGGACAATGACACTCCAATTAACATTAGATAACGTGTTAGTTACAGGTAAGTAGGTTATCGAGTTTCAAATAGACTAATGACATTTAAAGCGATACGTTATTTTCAATTTTATTTGGTTTTCTGATTTCATGTCTCACTCTTGTACAGTACATAGAGTGGCCGTTTTATTCTCAGTTTGAGGTAGTGGTTATGATCATTATCGGAAATGCTACTCAGGCGCGGATCCAGGATTTTACGCTAGGGGCGCATTTCTTGGCGAGGTATCTGAAGACCGCCTAGGTCCCCCGCGGGTCCAGGGCAGCGCTCCGGGTGCGCCCCCGCCTGGATCCGCGCCTGCTACTGACGCTGTGGAATGTAGAATAGACATTCAAACGCTGTTAATTTAATTTGTGCCGACGTGTAGAGCTGGAGTTTTGCTCATGTTCATTTACATCCATATGTTTTAGTATTCATACATTACTTAAAGGGGCATTAGCTACGATTTTGACCAAAAAAAATATATGCTTTGGAAATTGGTAAATAGCTTTAAAATGATGAATAAGGGTAATAACAAAATTACCGAACACAGAGCAATCTTCCAAAGGGAAAGTCAAAACTCATAAATCAATAAACAGACAAAATCAGTCAACAACCGGGAAACTGGGAAACCGCAATGGCCCTGACTTGGTACAGGCATTTCTAAAGAAATGGTGGATTGAATCAGATTTTACGGCTCCAACCTCTCGCTTCCATTACGGTTCAAAGGTTCCGGTTGTCACTATAACAGCATTTATAACAATACTGGAACAAAATAGGTAAAATAGTAGTCAAACAGTACTAAATTCAGTTAGGAGGGTATCTAATATATCTCGTGAACCATCACCATCAATAACTATGAGTCCTTTGAAGTATTTTAATTACGACTGTAAATGTCAAAAACATTTTTACGTCACACATTCACAGAAAATATTTTTGATATTATAACCACGTATACCAAATCCTTATCTTTATACATTTTCACTATATGAAAATGTATCTTTTACCATTGTATCTGCAGAGACAGAATGTATTCCGACAAGATCTTGATATCTGAATATAAACCTTTTAAGAGATCGAATAAGGCGAATCTTTTTATAGCCCTGGTCCAGCAGCCTGTTTTTCAGACAAAGATGACGCTTCAAGAAATCAGAATAATTGCTACTGGCTCTTGCATAACGAATCAATTGCGAGATGTAAACACCATATGCAGGAGAAGCTGGTATATTGCTGCACATATTAAGAAAATTTATGATTTTAAAATTGAAGTCGTCTCGTTTATCATAAATTTTAGTACTGAGTTTACCACTTTCGTCAAATTCGAGGTACAAGTCCAAAAATGATGATGACGAAGTTGTATCTGTGGTCTCTTTAATTTCTAGCTAAAGGTAAATATTTCACATTAAACAGCTTATCAAACCACTTTCCGCCTTTTGAGAACGAAAATTACCATCGATTACTTATTTGCTTGCAAGCAAATAATTTGACCTCGCTTTTTCCGTATGCAATTGACCTTACTAGTGACAGGTAAACACGAATGATTTGTATTTTGTCGCTTATTAACTGCCAACTTGCATGGTTCTTTGTCCGTAATTAACACCGACTAAAAGCAGATTCACAAAAAATAAGAAATAAGTGCATTGTTGTACTGATTTAATGACGATTCGACAAAATCCGTAAACAATGTCGATAATCAATAAGATGGCGTCCACTTCTTGATTGATCTCAAAACACGGGCAGTTGCACGATTTTTTCCCGATGCGCGTACATTTCATAACATTTATAAGTTACAAAAACACGTTTTAGTAAGGTATCAATCATATCTGGTAGTTTTTATGTTCAACAAAAATTTACGATTTGGCAGATAATGCCCCTTTAAATATGCCCTTTGAAAACAAAGTTCTTAATCATGGAATTAAAATATATATATTTCTGAGTCATCTTGAACTTTATGACCATTATCTGTGTGACTATAGTTGAAGCTCTTTCTAACTACATGTATTCTGAATCTATGTAGTTAGTCATATCTGCAGATTCATGTATCCTATCACCTCTACCGTTTCAGTTCGCTTCCCGTTTTGGACGTTTACAAAGAAAAGGTGTAAGAGAGCAACTGGGTAACAAGAAGTCGTAAATCAGAGAAAGTTGTATTTGACTTCCGATTGTAGAGGATAAAGTTTGTCAGTTAGTTACAAGAGCTCGACGTATCTTTCCGGAAATATCCGGTTTCCTCCGTCATCGTCATCAATAGTGGAATTTATCTTTAGAAACATTTGGTCGAATTATTTTGTACTAATAATTTAAATTGTATTCAACCCTCTCGAGGTCTCGGTGGCAGTATGTTGTAGGTAGTTAGTCACTTCTATAGATCACTACAGCATTTCGACTTCGAGATCCCTCTCCGATTTAGTTGCTTACAAAAAGGGTGCATCAGACTTGCTATTTTACACTTTGTCAAATATGGCCTAATAATGTAGTATGTTTATTTTATTATAGCACAGGCAAAGCTTGATAGTGAGTACATTCATTTGATCAATGTTTTAGTATTTTAGTCCACGAGAGAAAATACTGCTAAACACGTGGTTTCATTGTAATATTAGATGGATTATTCTTTGAGTCAGGAAAGTGAGTGGTCATGTATTTGTGTGTTAGGGGTCAGAGGTCATGTATTTGTGTGTTAGGGGTCAGAGGTAATGTATTTGTGTGTTAGGGGTATCGATTTTTCCTCTTTCATATTGTCTATTTTGATATTTGCAGTTGGAATTTGGACTGTGTGGCAATTCCCCCCACCCCATTTCATTTGTAATCTATTATTTTTGAAAATTATTATTATTATTATTATGATTATTGTTGGTGTTGTTGTTGTTGTTATTGTTATTATTATTATTATTTGTTGTTGTTGGTTTTTTTTTATTGTTGTTGTTGTTGTTGCTGTTACAGAGTACTCTTTAAAAATTCTAAGTGTTTTTCTACAACATGGTTGTATTGTGTTATATGCTTACAATTTTGAAGATGAAAAATTTTTTAATATCTTACTTCAGTTTGATTGTCTTTCTTCTAGGTTTACCACGCTTTACCGGTGAGTATTTTCGTTTTTGTTTTTATTTTCTTGGAAAGAAAACACTACTAGTCTAGCTTCATTTATTTGTGATTCCATAATTTTATTTAAAGGGGAGATTTTGGCTGATAAAACTTGAACCATGCATGTAAAAAACCAGGAAAGTGAGCGATCATGTGTTCTCTATGTGCATCGATTTTGTCTTGATCTAACACACTGCTTTAATTAATCGTTAAGAGTTTTTTTTTATTATTATTATTATTATTATTGCTATTATTATTATCATTATTATTATCATTGTTATTATTATTATTATTATTATTATTATTATTATTATACATGTTTTAATATTGACTGTAACACAATTCTTACTTTATTCCAGATCTTCCTTGTAAGTTTATTTCTTTATTAATATTTATGTTTTTGCTGCTATCAATTAACAATACCCGAGTGTATCATTCGCGCAGTAGTCAGTGCTTGGTCATTGATATTGTTTATTATACTTTGTATCAGATCAATCCTGTTGTGTGAACCAGTATCACTACGAGTCGCGAAATCGATGAGTAGTGATGCGGTTTGTTCACACGACATGAAAGACTTTATACCTAATCTGTTATCAACACACTATGTATGTAATATGTTTTTTTTAATATAAGCAAATTGTAAACAAATAATTGAAATTAATAATTTTATTACAATACTTTTGAGAGAGACGTGACGATATTTGCTGCCGTTCATTCACAAATAATACGTTTACAGTTCAATCACTTTCAGTAATACTAAATAATCGTTCAATTTCGCTTAAATGTTTATGTACTGGGTCGTACAATTTCCTGAAATATAGAAATCCTGTCCTTGGAAATAGGAATGTGACTGAATTCATGTTACTTTATTCTGTCGATGGATGAATATTGAGCAGTCGTTGTTTATTTACGTTGCTTACATTTAGACGTCCTTTCTCTCATTCCAATACTACGACGTCATGAAAAAGTAGTCCGGCACAGAAGATCTCGTGCAGAGTCTCATCATTATTTTGTTACCACAGTGTGGTGATGCAAGATTGTGTATCATATACCTTGTATCAGACAAATTACTTTCTTTAATTTCAAAGGAAAACTTAAGCAAAATATTCTTCGAGATAAAACTGAAATATTATTGCAAATGGCGTTAAAATCACAAACCTAACACCCATATTGCTATACCTTTACAGTTCAGCCGCCAGTTGGATGTAAGTTTTGTTATAGACACATTAGGAACCGTATATGCAGAATATAACCAAATATATAATTTAGTGCACACGAAACATTTTTGTAATAACCTTTATCGTTTAATTGATTTTGATTGATTTTTGGTGTTTTAGCGCCACTTTCAGCAATATTTCAGCTATATCATGGCGACCAATTTTAGTGGTGGAAGAAGCCAAAGAGAATCACCAACCATGGGCAAGCAACTGGTAAACTTTATCATTTGCGGCTGCGAGTCGAGTGCACGCTTTTTTGTAATATATAAAGCCGGTCGCGAACCCACGCTGTATTGGTGATAAGCTTGTATGAGTTGTTAGGTAATCCAACTACCTAACTCATTGAGCCACCCGGACCCTTAATAATCTTTATCAGATACGTTGATATTCAACAGACTGGAAAAGATCTATGTGAGTAAATAAGCCTAAACAGGGTATTCATAAAATCATAAAATATTTCGTCGATTTCATTTTGATATAATGAGATATAAGAAAGTTTGATGAAACCAAAGGGATAACTATAAGCCGTAAATCAAAGAGGGCAGATAACACAAAGGCCAAAATCAAAAGGACAAGCAATGCTCTACAAAAACAACACAGAAACATTTTCTAGCATATCTCGTCGAGGAAGTATTTTTATTGCATCGGAAATAGATAAAGAATAAAAAACCGTTTCCTTAGTATGTTGTGGAACAACAATAATGGTAAGATAAAAACTATCCTTGTTTTCATTAAAAAAATATCGGCCTTAAGGTCTTCACCAGTATCTTAGTTCGGCAATGGATATTATATCTGAGATGTAGCATCATGCAACAGTCTTGATAAAATAAAACAGGGATGAAGGCCTTGTGGCAAAAACATTTAAGGGGGCGTTGTGGTCGTTATCTTATAGTAGTTAGATTTAAAACTACTTATCCAATCATTGACTATCACCTCTAAAGTTGTGAGTTCGAATATTCCACTTATGGCGAGATATACTCGATACAACATTATGTGATATAGTTTGTCAGTGATTTTCTCCGGGTACTCCGGTGTCCTCCGCCAACAGAATTAACAGCCACGATATAACTGAAATATTGTTCAAAGTGGAGTTAAACGTCATAATCCTAACACAGAAACGTTTCAATGAAAACAAGGATTTTATTATAATTTTATCCAGCAAATACGCACACCAAGGAGAGAACAATTTGATAATTTAGGTACAATTAAGAAATAATACATGGAAGCCATAGTTTGTATCCAGTTTTGGCATGTGTTACATTATTTTTGTAAATATTTTATCCCAAGCATACACACTATGGCTTCCATGAATTTTTTCGATTCTAGTATGAAAAATATAGCTTCTATTTTGTCAGTAATTGAAATGCATGTAATTACAAAATCCATTAATCTTCATGCTTACAGTTGTTTTTCCTACCTGGATAACTAGACGAGGATTCAATTAACTTACTGATATTTTCCAATTGGATGGCATTTTGAACTTAGCTACAAGAAATATGCTCACAAAATCGTAAATAGATCCAGCTTGTGTCAATGTCACCAGCCTTCCTTGTAAACTACGTCACCGGAAGACTACAAATTACAAAAGTCAATATCGATAGATGGTTGTCTTAAGTATTTGTCCGGAAAAAGATATGTCAAGAAGAACTTCGAGGATTGTTATGTTTGCATGCACCACGATCATGTATGAATACATGATTTTACTTAGAAATGATGTTTGTAATTTGTTCGTAAATACGCATGTGCGAATTAAAATATATCGGGAGTTTTATCACAAAATTGTTGATATAGCCAATGAAGGACGACCTGTTAGAATAATATACATGATTTGTTTTTTTTTATTATTACATAGATATACACATATTTCCACCTTTACTAGGCAACCCCGAAATCCGTTAAAAATTATGTTTTCATGTTCATATATCATGTATATTGTTATTTCCTAAAGGTATTTCCAGTAAAAGGGGTAAACGTTGTAAGTTATACTATTTATTTCTTAAGATAAAAACTGGTGGAGGAAATCAACTAATATCCATATATAAAATCCAAGAGTTTGAAGATACCCAAGGAGTATTCAGAAGCCGTAAGTCAAAGAGAAACATACAATTGCAATGACCAAAAGAACACGGACAAAAGGACAAACAATTATCTACAAAGCATTACACGGTAAGCTAAAGATCGAGCAACATTATCCCCCACTAAGATCAGGTGGTGAACTCATGTGCTCCGGAGGGGTAGGCAGTTTATGCTCCACTAAATACACCCGTCGTAAAACCAGACCTCATCTACATGCCAAGTATTATGGGCATCTTACGCCCATCACTATCACCTCTGTCACACCATTGTTCGAAGCCATGATGGATAAGCCACACCTTCAAATTCTGGTATCCTACGTCAATCACTATCACATCTGTCACACCATTGGTTGAGGCCATGATGGATAGCCACACCTTCATATTCTGGTATCCTACGTCAATCACTATCACCTCTGTCACACCATTGTTTGAGACCATGATGGTAAAGCCACGCCTTCATATTCTGGATATACTACGTCAATCACTTTCACCTCTGTCACACCATTGATTGACGCCATGATGGATAAGCCAAGCCTTCATATTCTGGATATTCTACCTCAATCACTATCACCTCTGTTACACCATTGTTTGAGACCATGATGGTAAAGCCACGCCTTCATATTCTGGATATACTACATCAATCACTTTCACCTCTGTCACACCATTGATTGACGCAATGATGGATAAGCCACGCCTTCATATTCTGGATATTCTACCTCAATCACTATCCCCTCTGTCACACCATTGATTAAGACTAATTGAAAACAAAATATTAGAGTTTCCCTTCCGAAAGCAAGATGCGCGTATTTGTACCTACGTAGACTTTTTTATGAGTTAAAATTGAACTAATTCCTTAAATCCACCTTTTTGCATGAAAAGCGTCTGTAAAATGGTAAAGAATTCATATGTTTTAATGGTCTGCCATGAGGAGAGGGATCTTGGGTGAATGCACTCAGAAGAATCCTAAATTTATCTACGTAATAACAATTACTAGTTTGACCTTCATGCATTGCAATGCAGAAAAAAAACAAATATCTGACAAATATTTTAATCCATTGTGACCTCTTCCTTGCTATCTGAGAAATATTTTGCTACATTATGACTTTCATTACTATCTGACAAATATTGTATTACATTGTGACCTTCCGTGCTATCTGATATATATTTTATTACATTGTTACCAAACTTGCTATCTGAAAAATAGTTTATTACATTGTGACCTTTCTTGCTATATGGCACATATTTTAATACATTGTGACCTTCCTTGCTATCTGGCACATATTTTAATACATTGTGATCTTCCTTGGTATCTGGCACATATTTTAATACATTGTGACCTTCCTTGCTATCTGGCAAATAGTGTATTGCATTGTGGAATATACAAAAGTGAACTATTTGGAAAACTATGTACTAATTTATGAATCAATACGTTTGTTTCGAATCATTTTTATTCCGTCAAATTTTTTTTTTAAATTTTCATCTGACAGACCAGGTGATTTTGATAAAATGGTAGGCACTGGACCTCCGGTGTCAATGTGCACAACGAAAATTCCAATCGATATGTGGCGTTTTAACGTTCCTCAACTTAACATTTTCTATAAAAGACAGATATCAATTAAATTATTTTATTTGTATCAAATACTTCAATGGACAGACAATTACTTCTTTAAAATTAAATTTGTTTTCGTTCTTTATTTATTGGTGTGATTGTGCATGAACATGAATCAGAATCATGAAAAGAAAACTATCTATCTTGATATATTTCTACTATCAGACAGACAGTGGGGTACCGAACAGCAGTATTGTCTCCGTATTACAATTACTTATGATCTAACGCATCTACGACTATCTGATATTTTGAGGTTGTCAGAGTAATAGCGTAAACACCGGAAGTTGTCTGCCTAACAATTCAGACGTCAAGTCACGAAAAAGACGGATCATGATCGGTATTGACATGATTCGAAATAAGTGTATTGCAACATCTTATTTCACTTTTATTATAACAGTTTCTTATTGGATACAGAGAAAATTACATCATCATTAATATGCATATATTTAATATGCAGAGATTAATACATGACCTTTTCCATATCAGCCAGGGTATCATCCCGCGACGCAGTCGAGGGCTTATATGGGTCGAGGGATGATATGGAAAGGGTCATGTATTAATCGTTTTATCATATACTTCCGACAAATTGCTTTAAGAAGCAAATAAACAAAATGAAATAATTATTTTAATTTATATGGAAGTTTAAGTGTGTAATCAACAGATACATTTTCAGAACACTATTGTCAAACAAGATCATCTCTATCCCCCATAAATATTGATAGGAACAGTTCATATGAAGGCATTTTGAAACATAGAAAATATAGATGTGATTATTTAGTGTCGTGTTTTATTTACCGTGAATTGAGACGAGGGCATTGCCCGTGAATCGTTTTCATTAAATATCATTTTACGTTCTCCGTGATGTAATCATCTATCATCTAACGTGTCTATGATTTTTATTTAATGTAGTCTTCTTGACGAAATTTCTCCCTCTCAGTTCGATTTGTCAAAATTACAGGCATCCATACTGGCCACCTCCACCAATTCTTCTTGACATGATTAGTAGGAATGTAACTTTTAACAAGACGTCTCTGATATGGGTTATCAGCCTGGGGATGAAATTATGGCTAGTTTACTTCCGGTCGTTACACATATGCAAACACTATTATATTAATGCCAAGTATATGATAAATTGATATATGCTTTATTTTCCCATGTTTTAGGCGGCTGTCGCAGGAAGAGAATGTGTGGTAAGTTCCTTTTTTAAGCTTTCATATGCTAACAAATGTATTGATGTCATTAAATTAGGCAGTATTTATAATTACAAATCAGTAAAATCTAAAACTCCTCCCAGTCTGTTCCTATAATCTCGTAAGCCTATATCATACCATAATAGTTAACTACAAGAACGTGTCGCAGAATCTGAATATTAACGATTTTAAGTCTAAATCTCCTGATTGCATCTGTGCAAATTATCTAACTTTCATAATAAATATGTGGTCCCTGCAGACAAGGCCCTCACAATATCGTTGTTGTGTATAAATCACATTACAAAGACTGCTTGATAAAGGAATTAGGTATTGACAATTTACTTGGCAACCCTACATATGCCCTAACGACATTTACGAAAGAGGAAATCCTGAATGATCATATTTTTGTGTTCTTTTGGCAAATCAACCAAAGAACTAGAGCTTCCGTCATTCCTAAAGTACACAAGTGTCGCGTTACAAGCACTGTCTACACAAGGGGTAGTGTTAATCAGATGTGGATTCTGAAAAACTCTAAAGATCTGTTTGAGCATATACAATCGATGACACTCTCCTCATACAATAGCATTACAAAATAACTTCTCTACCCTCTACACACATATTCACACCCACGGTTAAAGTTGATATCTACCTTTTTATTGCTCTCGGGTTTTTTCTTTAGAAGACCTGCTTGAAAATATATGCCCTCTTTAACTATAAAACAGGTATTTGTTGCTTCTGCGCTAAGCACGCAGCATTAAGGAGAAAGAGCAAAGACGGGTTGACTAGGAATCAGGATGATGTGTCCGAGTGGAGCGACATGTCTAACCGTGGACTGTTGTTTAAGTGAGCTACCACTATAAACATCCAACTCAGCGTGTTGGTCTAGTACAAAGCGGACCCCATCACCATCTCATTGAAAATTAACTTGTTCTCGCGATGATACAACTGAAATTGATGAATTGACGTTAAACAACACTCACTCACTCGCTCACTATCTGCCCTCTTCAATCGGCTTGCTCATGTAGACTTTCTTAAACATGTTATAATTATGTAATATGTTTTCTTTTTATCATAGCGCCTACTCTTGATGGTGAGTACATTCATGTTATCAGTGTTTTAGTACATGAGGGAAAAAAATTCATTGTAATATCGGATTTATTACCCTCTGAGCCAGGAAAGTGACGGATATGTATTTGTGTGTTAAGGGTATCGATTTTTCATTTTTAATATTTTTTATTTGGATATTTGAATTTGGAATTGTTCCGACTATTTGTGGGTTTTTCATTTTATTAGTAATTATTATTATTATTATTATTATTATTATTATCATTATTAAGGTCTTTCCCTAATTGTAATTCTTATGATTATTATTTGTTATCCATCAAATTTTCCCAAGCAAATCGCAAAGCATATCGCAATGTGGTTTGGTTCTAGAAACCGTGTTCCAAAATTTTGCTCTTCGGTTCGGTCACTTTTGTCATTAAGGAGTTATCTGTTCAAACTCTGAAATTGAAAAAAAACCCTTTTAATCGCATAATCTTTGAAACTGTAAGATGTATTGAAAAACAGAAATGTGGAAAGTGATCGAGCACTGAAACCTCCACTTTGTTATGATTTCGTCGAAATAATTCGATAATTTCCAGGGGTTGATATATCCGCCTTAATTTTGAAACTTTTCTTCGGAATCCGTTAATCGTCAACACTCAAAAAAGCGTAAGTCATAGAGACTAGGGGGTCTTCATCGTTGTTCATCTTCTCATGGGACAAAGTCAAAGGTCACGGATGAATTTGACCCTTGATCTTGGACCTCATTATCACTTAAACTCGGAACCGGTAATAGGTACAGAAAAGGTCAAATGACGAAAAATGTGCAGCATTAGTATGTTCTAAAATTAAATTAAATTATTATGACGGAAATGATTCGACAACTTCCTAAGGGGCATAACTACAATTAACGATTATGATAATGGCATTCATGGCTATGAATTTTAAACCATTCACTGAGGAGACCTAGGGTTTTCAGCATTGAAAATAAAATTACATGACCTTCAAAATGACATCAAGGTCAAAGGTCATGGAACCGGAAGTTGCCTTTTGAAGCAGAAAAGTACCTAGCAACCATATATTTTTGGAATCAAAGAACTATCAAATGGAACTTTTATCCAACCGCAAGTGGCATTTTTTACCTCAAGGTCAAAGGTCAAGGAACAAAAAAATTGCCTTATGAAGCAAAAAAGTACCTAACAACCAGATATATTTAGTCAGTCAAATGAGGACTATTAGCTGGTTCATTTTCAAACCGGAAGTGATATTTGAATCAAACCGAAAGTGAAAAATATCCTTACCAACCATATACTTGAAGACCATAAGTGATATTTTTTTATGAACTACTATCAAATTAAAGGTCAAGTCCGGGGAAAAACTGAAAATTCACATCCACTTCACATTAATTATTATTAATGTTGTTGTTATTAAGGGGTCGTCGTGTTCGTGATCATATGATAGTTGGATTTACAACTACTTATGAAATCAGTGCCTATCACCACGAATGTTGTGAGTTCGAATTGCACTCCTGGCGAGGTGTACTCAACACAACTTTATGTGATAAAGTTTGTCAGTGACTTGCGACAGGTCGATGGTTTTCCCCGGGCACTGCGATTTTCTCCACCAATAAAACTGACTGCCAAGAAATTACTGACATATTGTTGAATGTGGTGAAGCACCCTAACTCTAACCTTAACGCTTATCATTATTATTTTTATCATCAACAAAACGAACCTATCACCTCAACTCACCGAACGCAATAAAAAGAGAAGACACGTGACGTCCTGGATTGGGATAGTCACAGAAATATGATACGATTAAACCGTGTCAAGCTTTTTTTTATGGAAAATGACGAAAACAACTTGTTTTTTACACAACTTGGACAAAAACATCCAAATAACATTAGACAACGTTAATTAGGATTATCAGGAATGAAATAGACTAATGGCATTCCAAGGGATACATATTGAGTATCTTATCTTACGACGTTTTGACCGTTATTTTTAATTTCTGTTTCTCTTTTTATGTCATGTTTCCCTCTTGTACAGTATCTATAGGGGACGTTTCGCTCTGGAAAATGCTGCTGACGCTGTGAAATATAGAACAGACATTCAATCACTGTTCCATTACTTTACATTATGATATATATTTACATTTTTCAAGATGAAAGCATTTTTTTATATATCACTTCATCATAATATTGTATTTCTTGTAGAGTTATTGCATCGTCCCCGTGAGTATTTTCGTTTTTCATTTTAAATATTTTCTTTGAAAGGAAACATTAGTAATAGTCTAGCTTCATGTATTTATGATTTCAGTCTCAATAATTAATATAAAGTGTAAACTGCGGTGGTCAACAATCCCATCAATATCAACAAAATGAACCTACCTTCTCAACTCACCGAACGCACACGTGACGTCCTGGCTTGGGATAGCCACACAAATGTGGCGGGGTTAAATCGTTTCCAGCCTGTATTATGGAAAATGACGACAACAACTTGTTTTTTTTCCTACTAAAGTTATCCTTTCCAATATATACATTCTACATTTCTCAAATATATGACATATTTTGTACGGAAACACCCTGAATAACATTAGACACCATGCCAGTTACATGTAAGTAAGCTTATCGGGTATGAAATAGACTAATGGCATTCCAGGGGATACATATTCAGCATCTTTACTTACGTCACTCTGATTGTTATTTCTATTTCTATTTCTTTCTGATTTCATGTTTCACTCTTGTACAGTATCTACTTATGTTGGGTAGGGGTTATGTTCATTGTTAAAATTGCTGCCGTAGGTGTGAAATGTAGAACAAAAATTCAATCACTGTTCATTTGCTTGTCGAGGCGTAGAGCTGCGGTTTTTCTCATGCGAATGTTCATTTCTGCGAGAGCTAAATATCATAAACGGATTAAATCGAAAAACTGTCCCAAACTATTGTTGGCTGTAATATAATTCTTGCTTTTTTCCAGATCCTTGGACTGGTAAGTTTATTTCTTTATTAATGCTTATGTGTGTTGCTGCTGTCAATTAATTAACAGTCCCCTAGTGCATCATTCGCGCAGTGGTCAGTACTTGTACATTGGTATGGTTTATTAAATATGCTTATGTTTGAAATTGACAGTTTCTAAATAATATAATTTATTAAAGCTCCATCAGTTATAGGTTGCATTAGCCGATTTTTGGATTTCCTATTTAAGCTCTTTGATTTGCTTCCTCAGAAAGACTTTCAATTGATTGTTTTTTCAATCTTTAGATTATAAAAAAAAAAACAATAGTTCCAGATCCTCATTTACCTTCTGATCATCTTATATAACCAGTACATGTAATGCATGTGATGTCATCTGTCTTTTATCAGAGTGTTAGGAGAGATTTTCTAAACAACCGGGTGGCTATATCAGATCTATAGTATCCCTTAGATTTTTAGTGGAGGTAACTAGATTACCAGGAGAAAACCACATATTTGCCGCGAATACA
>MJUT01052344.1:241675-283402 GCA_002080005.1 Gigantidas platifrons
TGGTCACGTATATGTGTGTCAGGGGTGAGTGATCACGTATATGTGTGTCAGGTGAAATTAGTCACGTATATATGTGTCAGGGGAGAGTAGTCACGTATATGTGTGTCAGGGGTGAGTAGTCACGTATATGTGTCAGGGGTGAGTGGTCACGTGTATGTGTGTCAGGGGTGAATAGTCACGTATATGTGTGTCAGGGGTGAGTAGTCACGTATATGTGTCAGGGGTGAGTAGTCACGTATGTGTGTCAGGGGTGAGTAGTCACGTATATGTGTCAGGGGAGAGTAGTCACATATATGTGTGTCAGGGGTGAGTAGTTACGTATATGTGTCAGGGGTGAGTGGTCACGTATATGTGTGTCAGGGGTGAGTGGTCAGGGGTGAGTGGTCAGGGGTGAGTGGTCACGTATATGTGTGTCAGGGGAGATTAGTCACGTATATATGTGTCAGGGGAGAGTAGTCACGTATATGTGTGTAAGGGGTGAGTAGTCACGTATATGTGTCAGGGGTAAGTAGTCACCTATATGTGTGTCAGGGGTGAGTAGTCACGTATATGTGTCAGGGGTGAGTGGTCACGTGTATGTGTATCAGGGGAGATTAGTTACGTATATATGTGTCAGGGGAGAGTAGTCACGTATATGTGTGTCAGGGGTGAGTAGTCACGTATATATGTGTCAGGGGTGAGTAGTCACGTATATGTGTGTCAGGGGTGAGTAGTCACGTATATGTGTCAGGGATGAGTGGTCACGTGTATGTGTGTCAGGGGTGAGTGGTCACGTATATGTGTGTCAGGGGAGAGTAGTCACGTATATGTGTGTCAGGGGTGAGTGGTCACGTATATGTGTGTGGGGTGAGTAGTCACGTATATGTGTGTCAGGGGTGAATGGTCACGTATATATGTGTCAGGGGTGAGTAGTCACGTATATGTGTGTCAGGGGTGAGTGGTCACGTATATATGTGTCAGGGGTGAGTAGTCACGTATGTGTGTGTCAGGGGTGAGTGGTCACGTATATATGTGTCAGGGGTGAGTAGTCACGTATATGTGTGTCAGGGGTGAGTAGTCACGTATATGTGTGTCAGGGGTGAGTAGTCACGTATAAATGTGTCAGGGGTGAGTAGTCACGTATATGTGTGTCAGGGGTGAGTGGTCACGTATATGTGTGTCAGGGGTGAGTAGTCACGTATATGTGTGTCAGGGGTGAGTGGTCACATATATGTGTGTCAGGGGTGAGTAGTCACGTATATATGTGTCAGGGGTGAGTGGTCACGCATATGTGTGTCAGGGGTGAGTGGTCACGTATATGTGTGTCAGGGGTGAGTAGTCACGTATATATGTGTCAGAGGTGAGTAGTCACGTATATGTGTGTCAGGGGTGAGTAGTCACGTGTATATGTGTCAGGGGTGAGTAGTCACGTATATGTGTGTCAAGGGTGAGTAGTCACGAATATGTGTGTCAGGGGTGAGTAGTCACGTATATGTGTGTCAGGGTTGAATGGTCACGTATATGTGTGTCAGGGGTGAATGGTCACGTATATGTGTGTCAGGTGTCTCGATTTGACCTCTGTTTCTATGATTTTGTGTTTATTTTGTGTTTTTGATTTTATTGTCTATATTCAACACCTAATTATGTAATGGAAACTGTTGTGGTGGAGGGGATGCACTCCATGATTGATTGATTGATAGATTGATATGTTTGCTGTTTAATGCCACTTTCAGCAATATTTCAGCAATATCACCAGTTTTAGTGGTGAAAGAAGCCGGAGTAACCGGAGAGAACCACCGACCCTGGGCAAGCAATTGATAAATTTTATCACTTGCGGCTGCGAGTCGAGTGAACCCTTTTGTAATTTACAAACCCGGGCGTGAACCCACTCCGCATTGGTGATAGGCTTGTATGAGTTGTTAGGTAATCCAACTACCTAACTCATTGAGCCACCCGGGCCCCGGGATGCACCCTAGCACTAAATATTTATTTAGATATATAAAATTGCTATGTGTGGAATAGTAGTACACACAACATCTTATAGGGTTCGTCGTGGTCGTGATCGTATGGTAGTTGGATTTATAATTACCTATGCAATCAGTGCCTATTACCATTAACGTTGTGAGTTCGCATCCCGCGCAGGCGAGGTGTACTCAATACAACATAATGTGATAAAGTTTGTCAGTGACTTGTGACAGGTCGGTGGGTTGTTTGTGGGTACTCTGCAGTGACAGGTCGGTGGGTTGTTTGTGGGTACTCTGCAGTGACTTGTGACAGGTCAGTGGGTTGTTTGTGGGTACTCTGCAGTGACTTGTGACAGGTCGGTGGGTTGTTTGTGGGTACTCTGGTTTCATCCAGCCATAAAACTTATCTCCAAGATATAATTGAAATATTGTTGAATGTACAAAAGTGACATTAAGTGTGCAAGGAACGTACCACTCTCCAAACACTGCATTAAATATAGTTCACGGTCAGACTTTCCCTATACAACCCCCGATCGATAGAGTATCTTCTGTTCGCCACCTAGTGGCGTGCTGGGCAGATCCGTTGGTTGACCCGTATAAACCATTACCAGTACGCAGCCTATATAATAGCATATACGTAACGCTAATATTCGTGGGTGATTGCTGTTTAATGCTACTTTTTCTCATATATCATTGCGAGAACAAGCTGATGTTTTATGAAATGATGCAGATGTTTGTTTGGTGTCAGACTAATCATTTTAGTTAAAACACAATGAGGGTAGTCGTTCCGATGTGACACACACATGTCTTCGAAATAACCAAGCATTATCCTAACTCGTTAAGGACACAATTTTCTATTTCCTATTCTATTAACGGCATTAGTAACATATTCTCGGCTATCTTTAATACAAAATAAAATATATTTTAAACGTCAGCATTAAATCAGAGAACATTATCCTCCGGTAAAACCTTTTTTTGGGGGGGGGGGTAGTTTATTTTCATTGCTTTTTTAACCCGCCGATTGGCGTTGTCAACAACTCATTAAAGCACAGCTGAACAATAAGCCAATCGTTTCATAGCAAATTTTCCTGTGGAATTTAAACAAAACAATCCCTTTGAAAGACATAATACATATGACTATCAGGGAGAAAAATAACAACATTATGTAACAACCAATCAAAGCCACGCATGGTATTCATTCTGAATATCATATTGTGCTAATAAAATGGCGACGAATGTGAATATCCTTCCGTACATCGATTCTTCAACACCATGTGAGCATCAGATAAACAGTAGATAACAATTTGATTGACCGCATTGAGAATCTAAGCAACGATCTCTCATACTCGAGGCGAGCACACTAACCATTACATCTATAAGACACACTGTAGATTCACGGATTCTGATTACCCCTTTGGTATCTTCAAACTCTTCTGATAAATATGGCGAGAATCACATATTCCATATAGAGAGGTGAAGACCTGGCCATGATGTTTATATCCTGTAATATATTGTTGAAATTAACATGTAAATCCATATGTATATAATATATCTTTACTGTTATATACACTTTAAAGGTGTTTTTGTAATTAAATTTTGAAGATGTTCGACCAGGCTTTACTCTCATTTGTTTTATAGTGGGTTCATGTTTTATGTATGTTTTGGTATATATTTACGTAGACTGGTGTCTAACACGATTTCCATTTTAGATTAAGTTCAGCTGATTAACAGTAATGCGATGGGTGTCGCTAGTAGAGCAGGAACTGTTAGTCTTTCCGGAGCACTTTAGTTCATAAATATTTACGCATATTAACGTCCAACACGATGTCAATATCAAATGACGTTCAATCGTTTAACAGTTACACGATGGGTGTCCACCAAAGGAGCTAACCTTTCTGGAACACTTCAGTTCATCAATGTTTATGTATACTAAAGTCCAACATGATGTTCAGCCTTTTAACAAAAACAGAGAGAGAGAGAGAGAGAGAGAGAGAGAGAGAGAGAGAGGGAGAGAGAGAGGTGTTGCCTGATGTTAACAGCTGGTGTTTGCAAATAACTTATAGGCATGAGAGGGATGTTGTCTGGTTCTGGCAAATACCGCTTTAAATATCAAGGGGGTGTGTTGTTTTGTGCTAACAAATACTGTTATAGGCACCCGAGGCGGTATTGTCTGTTATCACATATTTTATTGACATAACGCCGAATTTACATGTGTAATAAAAGCATAATTTTCGGCGTGTTATTTGCCCCCAGGGCAATAACATTTTAAGAGGGAAATGATATCAGCTCCGGTTTTCAGTTATTGGGAAACATTAAGAGAAGTTTGAAGATACCAAAGGGGTAATCAAAATTCGGAGAAGGACAGACAACACAAAAGAAAAAATGAGACAAAAGGACTAACAATGATATACAAAACACTTCACAGAAAAAATAAAAATCGAACCCCACTAAAAACAGGGGGAGAACTCAGGTACTCCGGAAGGTTAGGCACTGGTATCTGTCATCGTGACAGAATTTCTATGTTCGTAGTAGTAGTGCAGATACCGTAACTGGGACGCTTCCGGATAGAAATCTCCCATAAGTTTACTAATGCGGCTCCCAACAAGTGCGAGGCGCCAATCCAGTCAGGTATAACACTTCACCTGTGACGCCATTTTTATTGTAGATTGTTTCTTGATTAAAGTCCATCGTGTTCGTACTTGAATTATTGTCTACGTATTGTAAACTCACAAGTGTGTATCACCTGTAATGACCATTTGTCAAAATTCAAAATATCAGGATACTTTGTAACAGAGGCATTAACTTATTTGGCCCCCGATTGTAGAAATTCTTGTTGTATTTGACATTTCATTCATTTTCCTTTCTTTTAAACCCAACTTGTTCGATAGTAAAACATAAAACGTTAAAAATTATTCGATAACTAAAATCTAACCCTTAATGTTTACATGGTGACTTTTCCCCCATTTCTATATCACGTGAAATTACTTGTCGGTCAGTGTAAATGTAGAATATACTTTCGGTTTGAGATATTATATGGAAGGAAATGTAGATAATCAAGCGACGGGAAATCATGATAAAATTCGTTCATTCTTGGATTCCTTCATGAAAACGTTTCATATAGTAATTCGTTGTTTATGACCATTATTATAGTACTGCTTCACTGAAACAACAATCCACAGGTAGATATGTCTCCCTTTACTGCCACATTTCACAGATCTTGGGCAATTAAGTCTTGTTTCATAATATCACGGACTGATCGGTTTGATTGGCACTTCGGTATCTTCTAGCCTTTCTTAATAGTCTTTAGTTTGATCAAATAAGGATTTTTTTTTTAGATGAAATCAATTTTTATCTGTGTATTCTTATTTCAACGTTCAATCCTCTTTGTCTAGAAAAAGAAAAGAAAACGAAATAAAACTGTAGATGTTGGCAACATGCAAATGTTCAAACGCTAAACCTTCTGAAGGTGAAGGACTAAGTAGGATTATGTACGTGTATATTGATGTGTACAATAGGCCACATCACTCAAAATGAAGGACTTTATCTAAACTCTGTGAGTGAAAGGCAGAGTTTGTAGATTACCAACCTCATATAAAATTGTATTTAATTCTGATGAATTCAGTTAAATGTAACACCAACGGCCTTTGTGAGGATGTTCAGGAGTCAGCCATTATGATTTCAATTAAATAAATATCGTGTTTAAATTCCGCTATGGTGTATGTATTTTCATAGCATATTGCATTGTATAATAAATCTTTATAGAAACTGCCCTTTTCCCGATATTCAAAGCATGAGATTCGCCATTGCTATTTCGGAGGATAAGATCGTTTACTTCTGACTACAATCCTAACACCAGTGACGACTGACGTGTTTTCTCTCTCCGATACTTACCGCAAGTGTAAATGGTGTTTAACGCCACTTTCAACAATATTTCAGTTATATCGTGGCGGTCAGTTTTATCGGTGGAGAAAACCGGAGTACCCGGAGAACACCACCGACTTGTCGTATGTCAGTGACAAGCTTTATCACAGAATGCTGTACACCTCGTCCTGGTCGAGATTTGAATTCACAAGATCAGTGGTGATAGGTACTGACTGCACAGGTAGTTGTAAATTCAACGACGACCCCCGAAATATTAGCGTAACAAATCAATTGACCTCGTTATTTACAAATATCTTACATTTTTTAAAAGAGTTATTTGAACATTTTTATTGTTGTATTTTTGTATCCGGCAAATATTAGTTTAATCATTTAATAATTATGCCTCTGAAATTTATTTTTAATAAATGACGAATGTCACTAGTTTAGCAGGAACTGCTTACCCTTCCGCAGCACCCACGTTCATCTCAGGTTATTAGTGAGGTTCGTATTACTTGATCTTTAGTTTTATATGTAATGTTTTGTAGATCACTGTTTGTCCTTTGAATTTTTTTCTTTTGGTCATTGTGTTGTCTGTCCTTCTTCGATTTACGTATTCTAATATGTTCAAACTCTTCATGGATTATATTTTGTACACGAACCAGATGATGATGGGTTGATTACATAAATAAGTCACATTTATTTCTCTAAGATATAAATAATTCATGTTATACTATTCCTCTATTGATCCCTTGTAATATCAAGCAGATAAGCAATCCTGCTTCGATTTACAACTAATAACCTATTGGTAGATTTGTCATAATCAACTACATGTGGGTTTATTAGACCATCCTTGGCAGACAATATTTGTCTATGACGTTGCCCATCAGTGGAGATAACCACAACATTGTTAGATTCACCACCGACGACATACACGTTCCCATCATTGTCTATAGAGATAGCACGTGGATACTGTAAAACACGTTCATCTTTGAATTCCCATTGTGCTGTACCATGTAAATCACAACATGTCACGGTATATGTGTTATAGTTTATGTAATAAAGTTTGTCTCCAGATGTCGCTACGTAAACAACTCCTGTCATATCACTGTTGATGATATCACTTTCAGATTTATCACTAAGATTTAACATATGTAGTCCTTTATTCCATGCAGAGTAATATATTGTACCACCCGTAATTGCCATACCATAAATGACCGTATCCATGGAGATAGTTGTCATGACTTTCTTACTTTCTATGTCTACCATAGTTATACATCTCATCTATTACCTCCCCATCTAGATGATACAGCAACGCTATTATTATCTTTAATATAAACACTAGTACTGTATCATAAATAGTGAATCCTGTTGTATCTTTACTTATTATTTGGAATAATTCTGCTCCATCTTTATTGCTAACGCTGACAGTATCAGTATCTAAGCAGGAAAATACCATTCCACCATCAGGGAGTAAAGAACATCCTGTGCCGCGTTCCACCTTGGTGATTACCCTTTGTTTCAGATTCAGCTGTATATTTTCAACTGACATAGGTTGTAGGTCAGCTACCAACACCTGGGCTTGCTTATATTTTTTTTCTAACAAAGGTCACACCACAAGGCTTTGATTCAACAACTACTTCTCAATGCTGGTGATTATACTGTTCAAACATGTGTCTATCTTACACGAGAGTTTGGCTTGATTTAGACTGTCGCTGTTGCCTAGAGCAGGTACAGATGTGTCGTGTGTATCTATACCACTCTCTATTTGCTTCGTGGCCAGAAATGTTTGTAGGTCTGATACATACTGTTTTATGTTAACTACGTTTGTCTGGTATTCAGCCAGAATTTTCTCTTTCTGGTCTAACGAAGACAGTCATTCACGTGTTTTCCCGGTTATTTGTGTTTCTGTTTCAATCAATTCTTTCATCGGTTCTACCTGTAACTTGTCAATGTTCTTATGGATAGGAGTGATTGATATCGGTTTACGGATAATAACAGTCCTAATATTGAAAATGGCATGCATTGATCTATTTATCACATATTTCAACATTGAATCAAAAAGAACAAAATTAACTTCCCACACAGACACCAAGCTTATGGATATGTTTAAATAACAACTGCTGTTGAACCTGCTTTTGCATGTTGCAATTCTATACACATGGACATGCTGAATTCAGTGTTCAAAGAGAAATATAAACAACTGTAATATTTGAAATAATTCAAATTTTTGACAGAGTCTCCTAGTTACCAAATCTTTCCTCGCTGGACGCAGACATTTTCCAAGCAATTGCCAGTTGGACAGAAGTCACGTCATGGGGCTCATGAGAGGCTTTATATAGTGTTATCAGAGTTTTCCCCCGCTATCTGCCCACGGGCTGAGATCGCTGTAGCACTTACGGTGTTTACGTATGGGCAAAATTGATGTTTTCATTTATAAATATATGTGATAACTTATCTTAAAATGATCTGATTGGCTGAAATTGTAACCGAGTAAAGTAGATCGACGCACTGTCTATGCCAAATGATATGTACAAATAGGAACAATGCCGATGTTTCGTGTATGGTGGCTCCTACTAGAGAAAAACATGCAAATAGCAGCATTCCCGGCTTTCTTGCTTATGGAGTTATGCTTAAATTCCTTTTAGGACGATCACGACCACGATGGCTCTTGCTTCACAAGTAACTTGTATAATGACAGTGTTGTTGAAAAAAAAAACAATAAAAAAACAAATGGTATGACATTCAATCCAACTACAACTTTAAAATTGATTTATTGATTTATATATCGCCAATCGTGTGTTCCTTTCAAATAAATGCCAAGGTTTAAATATATCCCCATGTACCCTTAAACCCGATATGCTATGTTAATTTGTATCGTAAAATATAATACAGTAATTTATAAGAAAAATGTTATCATCTTAAATCAATTAATCAAAATACCGAATTTATTAAAAATAAAACATAGATCATATTATTGTTAATCGAGGTTGACTGTATGCAAAATTGTTCGACCGTTCAATACCAGACAACTGTGGTACACATGTAATTGTTCGACCGTTCAATACCAGACAACTGTGGTACACATGCAATTGTTCGACCGTTCAATACCAGACAACTGTGGTACACATGTAATTGTTCGACCGTTCAATACCAAACAACTGTGGTACACATGTAATTGTTCGACCGTTCAATACCAGACAACTGTGGTACACATGTAATTGTTCGACCGTTCAATACCAGACAACTGTGGTACACATGTAATTGTTCGACCGTTCAATACCAGACAACTGTGGTACACATGTAATTGGATAAACATGATGATGGCTGACACATATTTAATGTGGAAACCGATTTCGCTCCAGTCAATATGACTTACAAGAATAGTTTGAAGATACCAAAAGTGTAATCAGAAAGCGTAAATTGAAGAAGGCCAGACAACACAATGGCCAAAGGCAAAGAAAAAGGACAAAAAGACAATCAACGATCTACAAAGCATTACACATAAAACTAAAGATCGCGTAACATGAATCCCACTAAAAACAGGGGGGTGAACTCCAGAAGCACAAGTAATGTTTGCTCCACTAACGGCAACCGTCGCTTACTCATGTTGAACATTCAGTAAGTCATGAACGTGGCAAGGACGGATTTGAACTACAACAAACGGAACTTATGTGCACAGGTAGTGGAGGTAGTTCCTGCTCCACCGATGGCACCCTTCGCGTTACTCTAGTTACAAAGCTTTCGTCAGTGACGGAAATAATTGTTATTTAAGAAAGGTATGTAATGTGTATAAAACCATATTTTGCACGCATTTATACGCTGATAGACAAACACAATTTTCACAATAACATTGTATCAAATCTGACGCGGAATTTTGGCATTTTTTAAAAGCTAATAACACATTGAACGTGTGGAAATGATAAATGTGAAATTGATATTACTTCTCGTTTCTTTTTTAAAGACCTTTTTTATTTCTTATTTAATCATTTGGATTAATATACAGCTGAACCAGCAGTTCTATATGTTTTTCAGATCTCTATTATTTTTATATTCTCCTGATGGAACTATTTTCCGATAGTGTTATCTGATGAAGAATGGTGCCCGAGGAAGTAGACACTAATATGTTTAGTACATGACATTTCATTCTGGAAATAAAGAAAAAAACTAGGTAAATTCGTCGGCGTTTACATTGCCAAACCTCGCTATGTTGACTTGCAAAGGATAAACAGACACCAGCGCGGTCTATTTTAATGGAGGTAAATCTTGTCAAAATTATATAAAAACAACACGGGAAAATATATAGTTCCCGCGGGAAATCATTTCAAACTGGTATACCTCCCGTTGCCAAGATGAAGTAAATGCTGTTCAAAAAAGTAAACACTAACCCTCCAATCAAAATAAGGCATTTTCATATGTTATGTACTGAATACAGCGATAAATCTTTTGCAGATAAAGTTCGATGAACATTTATTTAAAGAACGAACTGGTGATCTGTCGAAAATATAAAAAATATGGATTACGAGTTTTTCTTTTCCTGTCATTTGAATTGGTCAATTGTAAATACAGATGTTACTATATTATAGGCTGGGGACTGATGGTGGTTCATAGACGGCTGAAACACAATATAGGACTCATACTCAAATGTAGTGTGCTATGTGCAATATTAACCTACTTCCATTAAATTTAAAGGTATTACTTTAAAATCATGTTTTGGATGGTGAAACACCGAAGTTACATGCAAAATTTCAAGAAGATATCTCTCATAGTTTTTGAATAACAAGCAAAAGGGTACCGAAAAATTTGCACAAATAAGGCGTTATGCTGTTGCAATTGAAATTTGTTTATCTTTACACCAAAATTTACTTTTCAAAATAGGAAAACAACAAAACTATTTTAATATAAATCTTTAGAAAAATTAATCAGGATTAATTTGATACCAAATTCATGAAAATCGGACATCAATTGGAGAAATTATCAGGCTTTATCCAAAAGGTATGTTTCTATCAGAAATCTGTAGGGTCCGTAACCAGCATGATTGATTGATTGATTGATTGATTGGTGTTTAACGTCCAGCGAGCAATTTTTCAGTTATCTTCTAGAAATCACTATCAAAAGATTGATGTTTTCATGTTTGAAGATGTAAAATACACAGAGTAGTTATAATCAGTCAAAATATGAACAATTGTAGACAGAATAAAAACTGCAGAACAGAAAATATGGTTACGGACACTACAAAAACCATGTAACTATATTTAAGGGTGTAATTATAATCTTGTGTGAATAAATGTTAATTAAAAAGAGAAATAACATGTAATTCTGAGTAATCTTAACATCATACCAACTTCAGACATTATAGATCATAGAAAACATGTTGCTTTTAAGAATAACAGTACTTGAATTTTCAGCTCTGCTGCAACACTGCATTGCCCTTTATTGTGTTTTACCCGAGAGGTAAAACTACAGGTCTTGTCAACACGTCTTAAGATGAGGATTGTAAGATACCATCTGGACGGGGGTTATATACTGGGGGTTAATTTTCTGATCGTAGTGGATGCAGCGTTTGGAGAGTGGCACTTTCCTTCCACGTAATGACCATTTTTGTAGATTTCAAAAATAAAAGTAGGATTATTGCAGACCCTATTAAAGACTGTATTGTTGTCATTACATAATTCTATACTTTCCCAATGGCATCTCAAATCTGGATATTTTCAGTCTTAAAATATCAAAAATAAAGTGAAAAGCAAAAATACCAAGCGAATCTAACTACGATCCAAATAATGTATGTTTTGTAGATCATTGTTTAGCCGATAGCCCGTTGTTCTTTTAGCCATTGTGTTGTCTGTTCTTCTTCGATTTACGGATTCTGATTACCCCTTTAGTATCTTCAAACTCTTCTTATAACGTAGGCATCATCATCATTATTTTACCATACAATAACTTGCTCTCAGAATATAATATAGCTGCTAATTTAACAGTCCTACAATAATTTAACATTCACAGTTGCCTTTCTTGTTTTTTATATGTTCTTTTATTGACCAAAGCTTGGCGTTTTGTCTTGTACAATTCGTCATATTTCTCTGCCCCTTTGTATGTTGGATTAGACAGGTTCCATCGAGCGTATCGTTGTAGTGAATATATGGTTATTGTCGAACGTCAGATTGTATGTACACTAAATCAGCGAGACCAATTTAATTTTATGCCGAAATGATGACGATGCCTGCTTGTGCCAGACAAATACGTCGAGTTTCATTAGTATAGTGTTGGTTCACTGAAACAACAGTCCACATGTAGATATGTTTCCCTTTTATGACATATTACACTGGCTTTGGCCAAATATGTCTTGTTTCATAATAGTATGGGCTGATCGGAAAAACAGCAAATACTAATTTGATTGGCACTTTGGTATCTTCAAGCCTTTCTTAATAGTCTTTAGGATTGCTATAACGATCTCCGTACTCACGCATTTCATGAGAGCTAGAAAACCACTGATACGGATCGTATGTATATATTTATTTTTATTTCTGATATACTGAAGTAATAAATCAACTATTATATTTAGTTATTTATTTGTATAATAACACGATATTGTTATTAATCTTTTTTTATCTGTGTATTCTTCTTTCATTGTCTCCTTAGAATTTTAAGAATGGTCTGTTCTAGAAAAAAAAATAAATAAAATTTTGGCAACATGCAAATGTTCAAACGCTAAAACTACCAAATGACCAAGTACGATTGTGTACGTGTTCATTGATGTGTACAATCTGCCACATCACTCAAATAATTATTGGGATATGTTGGATAAATCAGCGAATTGTAAATTTGCAGCAAAATATAAAGCGGGAGAGCATAGATTATGGTTTCACTTGCTTAGTCGTTCGTAAAATATATTTTATCACGCACTGGTTCTATTTGACCAGTCAAATTACATTTACTGGATACACTTAACTTATATACGTCCACTGACCAAGATATATATTTTCTTGTACTGGAGTCCTGTTAAACGACAGTAAATAACGGTATCTTTTTAGACAATATGGCAGCTGCTTTGGACTTTTAGATATTGCATGATAAATACAATATACGTACATTGTTAGAAAATATATAATTCATTTGCACTCGCTGCGAAAATGGACAGAAAATCTCTCCAAAGGCTCGCTTTTCTAATTGTTTCTAAAGCTCGTACATTTTTTTTCTCTTTTTTTCTGACAATGTACGTATATTGTCCATTTATTTCCCGTGACTGTATGATGAATTCAAAAATAAAGAAATATATTTGTACCATCTACATACGCTAAAACGTATGTCTTATGTCTATCTTATGATTTACCTAGCGACTAAAAGGTAACGCTTCGGTTATTTAAGTTATGTTTTATGTATAACGGATGTTTCCGAGTGGTCAAGGGGGCTGTACATAAGGCGAAATACTTTGTGCTGCAGTTGTATCAATGGAGTGAGTTCGAATCCCTACGAGGGAGAAGAAAAAAGTGTCAGCTTAAAAATAGACTACTAACACTGTCGGGTTTAATTTTCAATTGTTATATATATGTTCCAGACCATACGCGTATTTGGACCGTAAATTTCTTTTCCATCACATACTGCCGGAATCTAGCTGAATCAGTTTTCCATTCATTAAAACATTAGTAATTCGCTCGGTCTTCTCACGAGTAAACAGTTGGTTTGATGGTTTTTGTTATAACGTTCCTAAATATGTTTCAACTGTTTCTTCCCACATTCTGTTTACTGGCGATTACTTCAATAACTTTATTCAATTTCAAACTATTTTGTTAATTGCGAGTGAGCAGAATTTACTTATTACGAACATGCTAAATTCAGGACATGCAAGTTTGCGATAGATTAAATTAGACTTATTTCTTAATTGTACAATTGTGATAATTAACTTTTTATTAAATATATTTTAGATTCGAATAGCGTTGATCTGCAAAATATTTTTGAAGTCTCGATAATCTCTTTAAACTAGGCAGACCGCATAGGTATTTTGAAAAATACGCATACGGTCCGAACCGTACGCGTACGGTCCAAATACGCGTTTGGCCTGGAACATATATAAACACACTTAAGTAATTGGGTATTTTCTTTCATGCACTATTTTATCTTTAACGCGAATGTACTCACCATATGGGTTCAGAGTCTCTACAAAGATAAGCGCAATATAATATTGTAGGAGTATTACAGGAATATAGACAGATTATCAGATCTAAAATCAACAGAACTGACGTGTGTTCCCTCTCCGATACTCACTTACAGTGTTAAGGCCTAAAGTGTTAATGATAAAAAAAAAAAAAAAACAACTGCCCAAGATTAGTGATTTCTCTGATCGGTTTGTTTGAAATCATTTTGTTTTCACTCTCAACCTCTTTGATAGTCACGATAAAAGTGATCGTCACGAGAATCATCACCAGTGACCTACATTTCATTTAGGTTCAGAGTTATGGTATTAATGGCCCTTTACCAATATTTCAGTTTTATTGTGGCGGTCTGTTTCATTGGTGGAGGAAACCGGAGTACCCGGAAAACACCACCGACCTGGCGCGAATCATTGACAAACTTTATCCCATAGAACACCTCGTCATAAGGAAGATTCGATCTCACAATTTTAATGATGATAGGCACTGATTGCATATGTAGAAGTAAATCCAACTACCAACTATCAACGGCGGTCCCATTTGATTTAAACGATCTCCCTCCATTATATATCAGAATCTAAATTCTAAAGTAGATAAAGGAAAACACATCATATTACATTTACTGTTGTAGTAACATATGTACTCAGAATTACTCAGAAATACGGAATCGGTACTAATGTTGGTGTTCCCATTGATACAGTATTTCATATTTGTACCTCATTGGTGATAATTTTTATTATGTCAGTTTTAGTGATCTTTTTCTTGGAATCAAAATGTTTTGCTTGATAAAATAAGATATGTCCCTTCATTGAAAAAGATATTTGTATCAACGTTGTGAATTCCTTTTTATGAAAAAAAAAATGAACCACTAGCTTTAATTTGTCTTCCAACTTAGAGTCGCTAATGTTTGTGTAACGGATAGAAAAATCAAAAGTTTAAACGCTATTGTAATCTAACAAAAATTGATAGAATTTTTAGGATTCCACATCTAAATCACACATTCCTTGGAGTAGCTAGTGTCACACTAACTCCAAAATACCGGTTTAGAATGCTGGTAGAATATATGCTAATTTGGAAAGAAAAATATTTGAAGATAATCAGAAATTGCAAACCGAAGAAAAACAGACAAAACAATGGTCAAAAGAAAAAGGATAAACAATTATCTACAAAAAACACTCAAGAAACTAAAGATTAAGCAACACGAACCCCACTGAAAGTCGAGGGTGAAGTCGGGGAACAATTGGATCCAGCAATATAGGATATGACTTACAAAATGTATAGAAAAGCAAACAATTGAATGCCACCATATTTATAGTATTATCCTTGACATAGCAAAGTATCTATATAAAGCAAAGTAACTCACTTTTAGGATATCGGATTTCGCCTACAAGGAAAAAATAGTTTTTATTTTACTGGGCCTTACGGCATTTTCATAAATTTGTTTTTCGCATTGAAAATTATCAAGACATATCTACAATAAAATCATGCTTTCAAAATAACGAATGAAATAAATAACACATTCTAGCATAACGTCCAGGCCAGTGGTGATTCGCTTTGTTTCTCTACTTGCCTCCAAATACCTAGGGAACAGGTGGCTCAATGGGTTAGGTACCTAAGTTGGATCACCTAACAACTCATACAAGCCTATCACCAATACGGCGCGGGTTCGCGACTGGCTTTGTAAATTACAAAAAGGGTGCATTCGACAAGCAGCCACAAGTGTTAATGTTTACCAGTTGGCTGCATATGGTCGGTGGTTCTCTCCGGGTACTCCGGCTTCTTCCACCACTAAAACTGGTCGCCATGATATAGCTGAAATATTGCTGAAAGTGGCGTAAAACACAATAAATCATTAATCATCAATCACAAAATACTAAAGATAACAAACTGCCTTTTTATAAACTGTCGACTGCCGCTGATGTCTTTTCCGATGAAAGCTGACGACATTGATATATGGGTGCTGATTTACTGTAGGATTTTCGAAACATTTTATTTGTTCAATTTGCTAAAATCGAAAATTCAATTGAACTCGCCAAAGGCTCGGTTTTCTACCTGTTTCTAAAGCTCCGACAATATAGATATATTGTCTATTTATATCCTGTGACTGTTTGATGACTTCAAAAAATAAAGAAATATACTCGTAGATCATCTACACACGCTAAAACGCATGTCTTATTGCCTTATGTCTATCCCATGATTTACCTAACGAGAAAAGGTAACGCTTCGATTATTTAAAAATTTTAAATTTAAAATTTTTTAGTTTAGTTTGAAAATTGTTTTTTCTTTGCTCTTTAGTTAGACAGTGCTGCTTTTACTGTTTATGTTGGTGCCAGTTTTATTTAAGTATTCAGTATTATTATTTTTTTTTACCTGCTGCTTCTTTATTAACTGCTGCTTTATGTTGGAGCAACTGTGTGTGGATCTGAACAAGAGTTCAAAGAGGCACTTTCCACGTGGGTTTTTGTTCAGATCTATACACAGTCCTCCTTCTTTTTTCTGTTTTTTTGTGTTTTTATTGCCAGTATGTCTTGGCTTATTTTATGTTGTAACTTTGCATGTGACTTGTGTTGTGTTATTGTTAATGTATATTCGGTAAAAAGCTCCTTAGAGCTTATGTTGTACTGTTTTATTATGTGCCGAATCAAAATAAAGTTTTCTTATCTTATCTTATCTTATTGAAGCTATGCGTTATGTATAACGGACGTGGTCAAGGGTGCTTTACATTAGGCTAAGCGATTGGAGATGAGCGATTTCGACTCGCTACGAGGGACAGCATAAAAATTGTCAGCTTTCATATTGTTTATAGATTAGTGTACATATATATTTGAATAATATAAAGTTCAAGATTATCATGTTTAAGTCACGATAACTGATGGTCACGTGACAATTTCAGATTAGGTTAAAGACGCTAATGAAGCTTGTCGGTTAAGCGAAATATCCGTCAATTTGATTATAATTATAGTCTTTTTGTAGACTGATAGTTATATTGTAACATCTTTTTTGATTTTGTTGTGCTGCATTTTAGACGTTTATTTATCAATTGTGTTTGTTAGCACAGAATCGTTAACATTTGTTCCCGATCCGACATCCCGTAGGTTCATACGTTGGTTACTTTTTCAGACGTTTATATATATATACTATATATTAAATATTATATACGTCTGATAATTTGACACCATATGGAGAGGATGTGGTCGAGTGGTCTAGGACGCTGGACATAAGGCTAAGCGATTGGTGCTGCAGTGTATCAATGGTGTGAGTTCAAATCCCGTCGAGGGGAGAACACAAATTTGACAGTTCAAAAATCTAATTCTAACACTGGTTTAATCTTCAGACGTATATATTTAATATTTAGTATTAACCTAGTATCACAAGTAACTTTGAGATCCAATGGGACAAATATATTGTATGTTTGTCACTGGCTTAAATGTTTGTATATATATATATATATATATACCACATTTAGGTACTATTTTATCTTTAACACGAAAGAACTCACCATCTGGCCCGAACTCAACCCCTACAAAGATAAGCACAATATAATATTTTAAGGAGTATTACAAATATTTAGACATAATTTCATATTTAAAATCAAGTGATGGTACTACAAATAGAAATACAACACATTCTAACAACCTCCTTCTTTCGCTTTGTTAACAAACGAGCGAGTTATCCATTCGGTATAACCTCATTAGCACATGCGCCAGTGAATGTGACCGACTTTACAATTGGCAGTATAAATTGTAACCCGAATGATGCCGATAGAGGGCGCGGTATTATTCGAGTTACATAAATTGTGTGCGACATTTTCCGCAAGCATAAATATAAATTACCGTCTTCCAATCAAAGTATACTACCGTATTTGCACTCTTAGACATATCAGAATCGAAATAAGTAATGGAAGCCAGAATGTGTTTTGAGCTTTAACATGGATTGGCGGATATTAGTAAATTTTATCCCTCGTTTCGTACTCGGGATAAAATACTAATATCCGCCAATCCATGTTAAAACTCCCAACACATTCTGGCTTCCATGATTTATTTCTTAAATCTAGCCTAACGTTCTTCATTGGCTATATAAATAATGCAGTGATAAAACTCCCGATATATTTTTATCTCGCACATGTGTATTATCTGACATATTAAGGACATTACTCCTATGCGATTTCATTTATACAGGACCGCGGTGCATGCATACATTAAAATGTTCATTCTGTTTCGCTACATGTTCATTTTTGTCACAAACTACTAAAGATAACAATCTATCGACTGGCTTTTATAACTTGTCGCACATCGGTAATTTAATTTCCTAGGAAAGCTTCCGACATTGCCTTCTGGGTACTGATTTAATTTAGGATTTTCTGAGCATCTTGTCGCTAAAATCGAAATGCCATCAAATTTGGAAATATCAGTAACTGCATTTCGGAGTAAAAAAACATTGCTAATAAGAAGGTTAGTAGATTTTTGTAGGTGTATTTTAAATACACATATTCACGCTTTGCTTTGAACAAATTATTGAAAAATCTTTATATGAAAAAAAATAATATATATATATATATATATATATATATATATTGTTCTTTTCATTGGTACACATCAATTTAACGTACGGGTGAATACATGACAACGGAGTCACATAAATTGTGTGCGACATTGCCTGTATCCGTAAGCATAAATGACCATCATTCTTCAAAGCGTACTGCCGTATTTGTATATATAAAATGTATTTGCACTCGCCAAAGGCTCGCTGTTGTACTTGTTTCTAAAGCTCGTACAAGAATTTCGTTTTCTGACAATGTACGTATATTGTCTATTTATTTCCTGTGATTGTATGATGAATTCAAAAAATAAAGAAATATATTTGTACCATCTACACACGTTAAAACGCATGTCTTATGTTTATTCCGTGATTTACCTAACGAGAAAAGGTAATTCATCGGCTATTGAAGCTATATTTTATGCATAACGGATGTTGCCGAGTGGTCAAAGTAGCTGTATATAAGGCGAAGCAATTGGTTCTGCAGTTGTATCAATGAAATCCGAATTTTAACACTGTTGGGTTTAATTTTCAGACATATAGATATAACCACACATAGGTATTGTCCTTCATTCACTATTTTATCTTTAACACAAATGTACTCACTAACTGGGTTCAGAATCCCTACAAAGATAAGCGCAATATAATATTGTAGGAGTATTACAGAAATATAGAAAGATTTTCATATTTCAAATACAAATGAACCAGCACCATTCATTATAATTAATCATAATATACTCTCCAAAAAAAAAAAAGAAACGCAACGTGTGAGAAAATATAATTTACTTCAAATTTTCAACATCATTTTAAATACAGAAATAAGCATTACATTACACTGAAATTTGGTACACTGGTTGTTCAAAATTTAAAGTTTATTAACATATCAAAAGTGATCACATTAAAGTCCATAGCGTTCAGCTGATGTCATTTCAAAGTCAATATCTGTTGTGCCCACCATTAGCCTGTAACACAGCACGGACCCGCCTCGGCATAGACTCGATCAATCGACGAATACGGTCTTGCGGAATTCTCCTCCATTCTTGCTCAAGAGCCTGCTGCATTTCTTGCAGAGTTTGCGGCGCTGGTTGACGATTGCGCACACGTCGATCCAAGTCATCCACAAATGTTCTATTGGGTTCAAATCTAGTGATTTAAACGAACAGGGGAGCATTGTTACGTTCTAGTTGGCTAGAAAGTCAACAGTAGCACGAGCTGTGTGCGACCGAGCGTTGTTTTGCTGAAAAACTTCCCTACGGAGGTTCACTACCGGCAGCATGTGTGGTCGTAAGACCTCATCTCTGTGTCGAGCGGCGTTAAGGTTGCCGTGGATATGCACCAGTTGAGTTTTTCGGTGTAGGATATGGCACCCCACTTCCTCCGCAGAAATTGTCGACCTCAAGGACGCAGTTCCTTGCGAACATCTCATTCCGGCGTCTGTAGACACGTGTACCGCCATCTCTTTTCTGCAGCATGAATCTTGATTCATCGCTGAAAAAGACTCGCCTCCAGTTTTGCAGGTCCCAGCCCCTTACTCTGTTGCACCATCGGACCCTTTCAAATCGATGCCGACGTCTCAGTACAGCGCCAAAGTAAGGATGTCTGGCGCATAACCCGTTTTAACGGAGACGGTTTCTGACTGTCTGTGTCGATATTCGTCGGAGACCTGGGGGCATTTGATGTTGTTCCCCTTACTGTCACGGTACGGTTTCTCAGGTGAAGTACCCGGGTGAAGCGATATTTGGCTGCTGATGTGTCCGTGCTGTGCTACAGGCTAATGGTGTGCACAACAGATATTGACTTTGAAGTGACGTCATCTGAACGCTTTGGACTTTAATGTGATACATTTTGACATTTCAATGAACTTTAAAGTCTGACCAACCAGTGTGCCAAATTTCAGTGTAATGTAATGTTTATTTCTGTACTTAAAATGATGTTGAAAATTTGAAGTAAATTATATTTTTCTCATGTTGCGTTTCTTTTTTTTGGAGAGTATACATTGTCATTTCATAGAATTCACAGTATATTTCACGCTATTGTGGTTGCATCCAGTTTCCGTATTGGTGTATTCATATTCATACCATATTGCATTCTTTATCAAATCCTTATGAAAAAAATGCCATTTTGTCCGATATTTAAATTATGATATTCCCCATAGTCATTTCGGAGGTTAGGATCGTTGATTTTTGATTTCAAGTCTAACACCAATGACGTGTGTTCTCTCTCCCATACTCACCTAGTGTTGTTTTTTTTTTGGTGATGCTCTAGAAAACTGCCCATGGTCGGTGTTTTCTCTGGTCGGTCTGTTAGAAATCATTTGGTTTTCCTTTCACAATCTCTTTGATAGTCACGATATAACTGATAGTCATGAGAATCATCACCAATGACCTACGTTTCATTCAAGGTTAGGGTTTAACGCCACTTTCAACAATACTTCAGTTATATCGTGGCTGTCAGTTTTATTGGTGGAGGAAATCGGAGTACCCAGAGAAAACCACCGACCTGTCGCATGTCACTGAAAAACTTTATCACATATTGTGGTATCGAGTACACGTCGCATGAGCAGGTCACTGACCAATATATCATATATTTTTTTTTCTTGTACCTGATTCATGTTGAACGACGGTACTAAACGGTAGCAGCATTAGCGCGGACTGAGGACAGCATAAAAAACTATTGCATTTACACTTGTTTCAGCTCTATGTAGAAAAATTGGCAGTTGAATTTGGCTTTTTGACATTGCAGAATACATAATTAAGAAAAATAAAGCCAAGAAATTTGCACATGTTGCGAAAAGGGACAGAAGATCTTGCCAAAGTCTCGCCTTTCTACCAGTTTTTAAAGCTCGTACAGAACAATTAAACATTTTCCGATAAAGTAGGTATATTGTATATTTATTTCCCGTGACTGTATAATGATCTAAAAAATAAATAGATATACTTGCACCATCTACACACGCTAAAACACATGTCTTATCAATGGAGTTCGAATCCCGTCGAGAGAGAAAAAATCAATAATTTGTCAGTACAAAAATATAAATCTAACACTGTTCAATTTAATTTTCAGTCGTATGTATTTTCCATCATGCAATACTTTATCTTTTACTCACCAGTGTGGAAATCAGTCACTACAAAGATTAGAACAATATATTTTTGTAAAGAGTATTACATAAATTTAGACAGATTTTCATATTTCAAATCAAGTGGTGGCGAAATAATAGAAATACAACAGAACCATCACCATTCATTGCAATTAATCAGAATACATTGTTATTTGATAGAATTCACGAGTATATTCTAAGTTACCGTGGTTGGATTCAATTTCCGTGATGGTGTAGGTATTTTCATAGCATGTTGTATTCTATTGCAAATCCATACGACAACCGCCTTTTCCGATATTCAAAACATAAGATTAGCCATGGTTATTTCGGAGGTTAAATTCGCTGTCTTCAAGACAACAAGCCTAACACCACTGACGTGAGTTCCCTCTCCGATACTTACCTCAAGTGTTAATGTTCTTGAAAACTTCCCACGGTTAGTGATTGCTCTGGCCATTCTGTTAGAAATCATTTGTGTTTTCTCTCTCATTCTCTTTGGTAGTCATGATATACCTGAGTCATGAGAATCATCACCAATAACCTACGTTTCATTAAGGGTATGGAGTATATATCTCTCAATTGACACGATATTCCACAGCTTGTGCTTCCTGTCAGAATTTCCTTGATAGAGGGTTGCTGCTAACAAGTAAACTACTGAACCAAGGGTTCCTCTTGGTTAAGTTGAAGTCATCACTTCGAAAGTTCTAAGGTCGCCACCATGACTTGGTTAACCGTTATGGAATATATGTGTCACAGATGACCACGGATATGTTCCAAAAGTCGTAAACACTTCCCGGTCCTTTCCTCATTCATGATATATCACCGGGTTTATTAACTAACACGACGGGTGCCACTAGTGGAGCAGGAACTGCCTACCCTTCCGGAGCACCTGAATTCACTCCCCGTTTTTAATGGGGTTCGTATTACTCGGTCTTTAGTTTTATATGTAATGTTTTGTAGATCGTTGTTTATCCTTTCTTTTGGCCATTGTGTTGTCTGTTCTTCTTCGATATACGGATTATGATAACCCCTTCAAACTCTTCTTTCAACAATATTTCAGTTATATCGTGACAGTCAGTTTTATTGGTGGAGGAAACCAGAGTATCCAGAGAAGTCACCGCAAGTCACTGACAAACGTTATCACATAATGTTGTATCGAGTACACTTCGGCTGACCGAGATTCGAATTCACGTTGTGATAGCCACTGATTGCATATGTGGTTATAACTGACTCTAGATCACTCGGCTAACCATACCTCGGGAGGGTTGAATATAATTTAAATTATTAATACAAGATAATTCGACCAAATGCTTTTTAAAGATAAAATATCAGAATTAACTTGGTCGAAGGACACTGTCAAGGGTTATTTGCAGAAAGGCCATTGACGTGGGTTAAATGTTCGGGTCGCGAGTTTATGGCTAGTTTACTTCCGCTCGTTACTCATATACAAACACTATCATAACAATGCTAGGTATATGATAAATTTCCCCATTATGTAAACTGTCCACACATCCGGAACAATTCCACATTCAAATATCAAAATAGAGCATATGAAAGAGGCCAAATCGTTACCCCTAACACACAAATACATGACCGCTAACTTTCCTGACTCCAAGAGTAATAAATATGACAGTGCAATGAAATATGTTCCTACATGTATTAAGACATTAATAAAATGAATGTACTCACCAGGCACTATAATAAAAGAAAACATATTACATTATTAAGACATGTTTAAGAAAGTGTACAGGAGCAAGTTGAACTCACCATTTTTGTAAGCGAAAAAAGCGAGGAGAGACATCAGAGGTTATATGCAACAGTGATCAATAGAAATCACTCTGTGCCATACGCTCATCGAGACCTCGGGAGAGTTGGATTCAGCCTTAATTATTAGTACAAAGTGATTCGACCAAAATATTCTAAAAGATAAATTCGACCTGATTGTGTAAATACGTCAGCTATAGTAATGACTAGTACATGATACTAACAACATCTAGATTAATAAATGAATGTTTTCAAGCAAGCTTCATGCAAGGATTCTAACGAAAAACCGAGAACGATGCATTTCTGGAATAATCTTGATTGAGTACTCTCAAAACCAAAAGATCGGAAAGCCAAATTAAAAGTGCTTGGGAGCAATAAAACCAATGCGTCTAAATTAATTATTGAATTATTACTTCAAAGGTGGCAGGGAAACAAATTACACAACATAATACATTTCTCTGACGTCACACTACTGTTCGAACAGTAGATCAGTTTTAAGAATATACAGTTTATTCTTTTGATTTTGCGTATATCAACTCTAACCTTTCATTATTTTAGGCTTATACACGTGTTGTGAACATTTTGGGACTTAAGGGTGTCGAACCCCTGCTGTGCATTTTAAAGTCTACTGTGCGTTTCAAAACTTCCATCAAACCACCCGGCTACGGTGATCACACTATATAATTAATATGTTTGACTCTTGATAGTAAATTTGGTTTTAAAAGCTACCAGCAACTTGCTTAAACAAATGATCAATATATACAAGGCACGACGCAAGTATTCGTTTGGCATAATTTATGTTCAAACCTGACAAATACGTAAACCTTTAAAATATATTCTCGCAATACAAGGGAAAAAAACAACCAAAGAACATACCGCAAGTAATTACAAATAAGACACGTCATAGGTAAACATGTTGGTCACTTGAAAGACCTTGAAATATCCAAATATAAACGAGAATCGAACGTACGGAAGCCGAAAAAACCTCTCGTTTTATTTTTGCTAATGGTTGTCTTAAACCTTTCTAAACATTCAATGAGTGAAATATAAAATGAAAACACTTTGGAGATGGAATTGTATTCTGCAAGAGAATACATTACAACATGTAGATTCTTAAAAATAATCAATTCGACCCGTACGGGTCTCGTTGATTATTTTCTTTAACAATCAACAGTTAGAGTGTACTCTCCATTACATATTTAGAACTTTTGCTGAGAGCTTCAATTTAATAATACAATAAGCGTGTTATCATTTTTGTAATGACTGGTGTTCTCCAAACCAATATACAGTAAAATATGTAGGTAATACAAACTTACCACACGTTCTCTTCCTGCCACAGCCTTAAACATGGAAAAAATAAAGCATATATCAATATAATGAATGTATGCATATTATTGAAGTAGTATTTTCCTATGATCCAATCAGAAACGAGACAGTTATGATAAAAGAGAAATACGATGTTACAATTGATTTAGAAATCATTCACATAATTTTCCAAATAGTTCTCCTTTGTATATCCCACAATGTACTAAAATATATGTAAAATAGCAAGAAAGGTCAAAATGTAATACAATATTTGTCAGATAGTATAAAGGTCACAATGTAATACACTATTTGTCAGATAACGATGATGTAGGATAACCTTAATAAGAAGGCGTTGTTTATCCATCATGGTCTCAACCAATGGTGTGATAGAGATGATAGTGATTGACGCAGGATAGCCAGAATATGAAGACGTTGCTTATACATCATGGCGTCAACCAATGGTGCGACAGAGTGATAGTGATGGACGTAAGATACTCACAGTACGTTGTGTGGAGATTGATGCACACATACATATATTGCAATATGATGTCTGTCATCTCTAGAGGAGCAACAGCTGCTTATCCTTCCGGAGTATCCGGATTTTAGGTGGATTATTGTTGATCGATCTTTAGTTTTCTGTGTCATGTTTTGGTGATCATTGTTTGTCCTTTTGTCCTGTTCTTTTGGCCATTGTGTTGTCTGTCTTTGATTTCGAGCTTCTGATTACCCCTTTGGTATCTTCAAACTTTTATTTTTATATACATAATACTTCATTTACTCCACCAGTTCTAATCTTAAGAATGAAATAATATACTTACAACGTTTACTCCTTCTACTATAGACTCCAGCACCTTCAACAAATATAAATTTACATTATATATGACCACAAAAACAACATAGTTTTAGTGTATGCAGGTGTTGCCTAGTAGTGGTGGTCATGTCAGTATAATATCTATAAGATTCTGTAATATATTATCACTGACCGACATATAGCTTTTACTTGTACCCCGTCCACATGTTACATGTTGAGCTTTGAGAACCTAATTGTAAATCCAGTTCTTTTCCTCTTGACAGAACATATCAAGAGGTGCAATCAAAGGATATTTATATAACTTTATTATTTAATTCAAAATATAAATGTCAATGAATTTCTTTATCTATTTCCGATGCAATAAAAAAATACTTCCACGACGAGATATGCTAGACAATATGTCTGTGTTGTTTTGTGTAGATCATTGCTTTTCCTTTTGATTTTGACGATTGTGCTGTCTGTCCTTCTTCTATTTTAACCTTCTAGTTACCCCTTTGGTATTTTTTCTTTTATCTTATTATTTCAAAATGAAGACAACGAAAACTGCTTTATGATTTTGACTATCCTGTTTATGTCTTTTGGTTTATTTGCTTTCATAAACCTTTAAATATTTTGACTTTCAAATCTGTTGAATATGAGTGTACCTGATAAAGGTTTCTTCCAGAAACGTGTCAGGTGCACTAATATATGTTAGTAATACAACTTACATGCATTTGTCTGCAATGAAACTGCAATGGAAGAGTAAATAGGGTGTTAGACTTCTGATGTTTAACGTCATTTGCAACAATATTTCATTTTTATCTAACATTGTGTAAGCTTTCTTTTGATGAAATTAAAGAAAGTAATGTGTCCGATACAAGGTGTCTGATACAAAATGTTGTATCTAATAAATATATGGCGCGACGTGGCACGAGATATTCCGTGCCGGACTACTTTTTCATGACGTCGTAGTATGAGAGAAAAGACGTCTAAATGTAAGCAACGTAATTAACAACGACTGCTCAATATTCATCCATTCGACAGATTAATGTATCACGAATTCAGTCATAAATGGACTTCTTGTCGCATCTCCGGCTTTGCAATCAATGTGACATTGCTCTGTGAAATTCATTCTAGCAAAACAAATCAACGATATTATATATCTACCTCAACACCATAATCCATCTACATTTTTGACATGTCCCAAATCAGGACCTATATTTACATCGGGATCATTCTGTAGTTCTTATTACTGTATTCATACATTTGAAAACTAACAGGGAAATCTTGAGCATTGTTATTGTTTGTCATATTAAACGAATGTCATGAGAGAAGATCATTGAAAGATTAAAAGAACAAACAAATACAACATTATACTTTGGATTGGAGTTTTATGTGCATAATCAAAATGGCGGATAAACTTCTTGACAAAGAAATTTTGCTTCTGGTCTCCGGTTACTATAAAACATGAATCATTTACCTTTGGATTATATATTGTATTGAACTTTCAATGCAAAAGGATGAGGTATTGGGCATATAGATCTGATAAGGCAACAAAAATATGACAGAAAAATTGGTAATTAAATAAAGGTTTTGGTGTTTACCGCCACTTTCAACAATATTTCAGCTATATCGTGGCAGTCATTTTTATTGGTGGAGGATATCGGAGTACTCAAAGAAAACCACCAACCTGCCTCAAGTCTTAAATTTATCAAATAATGTTGTATCGAGCACACACTAGAACAATAAATTATATGCAGAGATGTGGAATGATCCAGCTATTTGATGAAGCAATCTTCTCGGCAACAATGGCATCATATTAATACAAGAAAGACTTCTAGAACATATTGTAATGGTAAGTCCTATTTATAATTACAAGATGATTAGTTACTTACAGTCGCGGACTCCATCTTTTCTATACACTGAAAAAGATTGCTTCAATAGACAGGTTTTTCCAATTATCGCTCATATCTACGCACACGGCCGCTAGGCGTCGCTTGTGATACCGCCGCCATTGCAGTAGTGAAATAGCACGTAAACAAAGCGAGAAATCAACAGCTGATCAACGATAAATTATCTGTCACGAGTGTTTGTAAAATGACAACAAACTTGAATACATTAAAACCGCCAGACATAGACAAAATACCTACATGGATTGATGGCATGAGAAGCTGGCCAAACGTAATGTATGGTGATATTTACAATTATCTCATATCTTCAAAAGCGATCGATGGGCAAGAAATGAAGAACTTTAAAAGTTTACAGAGCTATAGCTATTTTCAAAGTGGAAATGTGAGTCAGATAACCTACTGTAGTTACGAAGAGAGTGACATTATGTTGAAAGCAGACGTACGGTCTTTACAAACTGGTACAAGAGCCAATGAAGTATACGTTAACTGTGAACAAAATGGGACAGTTGTGAAAGGTTGATGTTCGTGCATGGCAGGACTAGGACATTCCTGTAATCACATTGGGGCCTACAGTGGAAATTGGAACATGCAGTAAGAAACAATTTGACAGGAATAGCCTGCACAGATGAAATAGCCAAGTGGAACAGCGGTACAAAAAGGAATGTTGAACCAAGACCTCTTTCACACATTCAGTTTAAAAAACCAAAACTGGGAGAGGATATACTTGACGATGAAGATGAAATTAATGGACCGGGGACTGGTCATACACCGCCATTCATATCAGACGAGAATTTTAAATCTGGAGTTCGAAATTCCCATTTATTACCTTTGTTTGACATTAAAGGTACCGTCATTAACAAAAGTTTCTGTTGTACCCCGCATACCCAGGATATTATTCAAGAGGTGAACGGTGAACATACTACACTCTCTTCATGTAGTAAGTGCATGGACTTCTTGAAGAAATTTGTGTCACTTGATCAAAATCAGATTGAAGATAGAGGAATTTGTGTGTCAACTGCAGAAATGTGGCTGTCGGCTAGCCCGGATGGTGTGATAAATGGTGACACTTTACTTGAAGTGAAATGTCCATAAACCTCCACCACCGTTTTTGTACTTTTCATCACTGTTCATTGTAAAACCTCGTAGAAAACAACAGAAATCGAGACAGAAAACAAATGTAAACAAATGATCGATATGTTGTGATAAACGCACGAGCTTAATCTTTCACTACTGCTATGGCTGATGTACCACGTGACAGATTAATAGCAGCGCTCATGGTAATGAGGTCGAATGTAGATAAACCTGTCTATAAACAGTAAAAGAAGAGATAATTAAGAATGTTATAGATACAAATTGTTAACTATTTCGCTGATATTTCAAGACATAAAAGAATAAAGCTATTTCATATGCATACATTGTAAAAGTATTTTAATAGTCCAAAACAGGAAATTTGAGCACAATCATGTTAAAGAAACAGAAAATGTGAGTAAAATAATGTTATATACAATACTCTAAACAGGAAATCTGAGTAAAACCATCTTATATACAATACTACAAACAGGACATCTGAGTAGAATCATGTTATATACAATACACTAAACAGGAAATCTGAGTAAAACCATCTTATATACAATACTCTAAACAGAAAATCTGAGTAAAATCATGTTATTTACAATACTCCAAATAGGAAATCTCAGTAAAATCATGTTATATATAATACTCTAAACAGGAAATCTGAATAAAACCATGTTATATACAATACTCTAAAGAGGAAATCTGAGTAAAATCATGTTATATATAATACTCTAAACAGAAAATCTGAGTAAATCATGTTATTTACAATGCTCCAAATAGGAAATCTGAGTAATATAATAGTATATGCAATACACTAAGCAGTATATCTGAATAAAATAATGTTACATACAATACTCTAAACAGTATATCTGAGTAAAATCATGTTATATACAATTCTCTAAGCAGTATATCTAAGTAAAACCATTGCTCGTGGTGGACTCAAACGAATAGAATGCTTTTGCAAATATGCAAAATATATATAGTGTAATATATGCACCTACCTGGAATAGCGTTAGCTGCAACTGAAAGTTAGTATATAATATATGTTACATCAATGTAATTTTATTTTACTTATTACAACTTGCATAATATGTTAATGGCCTAATATATGTAGTATATACGGTGTCTGTAAATTCCATATTGAGGCTTGTCTCTCTGATAATATGTATTTTCGGACACCATACTAGGTATGCAATACGCTCTGCAACTTATGATACGCGTTAGAGTAAACCGAAGGGAAAATAATGAATCTAGACACTGTTTACATTGGTTACACAAGACACAGGACAAATAAATAGCACAACATATATAGTTAAAAAGATGTGCAACATGGATCTCACAAACCAACGGGAGGTGAATCCAGGTGCTCGTGAAGGGAAAGCAGTGTTTAGTTTTAAAAACCGCACACAAGGACACCTCCTTTGCAAATAATACTTCACTACCATATTATATAAACTGGACACTGGTGACGGTTCCCAGGACTGAAACCCACGGGGCTGTTCAGCGTGATCCCAGGTGGCAAGTAGAGATAACATCTCGAAGGCGGTTGTCAGGATATTTAGACAATATAGGTATGGTGTCTTTTTATATGAGATTTAGTTGGATGAGGCTAAAAAACAGGGGTACTGCGGGGCTCTGCCGAGCAGTCCCCCTGTTTCGTGCCGAATACAAATAAATCTCATATAAAAAGACATCATACCTATATTGTCTTTATACTGCAATACTATATTTTTTTCTCACTGTTTTCTATATAAAAAAATAATTAAAATTCCCCATCATGGGCCCCATTTAAAAAATGCTTTATACAGGACATTGTCCAGTATAAAGCAAAAGTTCCAAAAAGGGGCGTGGCCTAAATGCTTTATACAGAACATTGTCCAGTATAAAGCAAAAGTTTATACGACCCCCTTTATCAATGCAGAACATTGTCCAGTATAAAGCAAAAGTTTATACGACCCCCTTTATAAAATACCATTTGCAGTATAAAATACAGAAAGCATGACCGTGGACCATAGTGCAACGTTTTTAGAGAGTGCAATGCGCATTGTAGACGCTACTGATGACTAGATTGTTTTGGTCCCTACCCATCTCTTCATATGTTTCCAATGATAGTCAAAAGACGTTGCCCTGGTTGCGCCATCCCTCCGTCATATGTATAGTGTTTATATATTGAACTTTTCGTGACGTTAAGCAATAACCAATCAATTTGTATTCATACTTTATATAAAATGCATAATTTGCCAGCTATGAACAGAAGACATACTGCATTTCCTGATAGTCGTAATAATCAATCACACTTTATTGGATCATATATAGTCAAACTTATCGCCCTTGTTTACCAATTTTACTAATCTGGAAATGTATTCTTACAGTTATTTGAAATAATTAAGTCTTCATGTATTGATGCATTTGAGTGCATCTTATTCAAATTTGGCTGAATAATTGTTTTGGGTTCAACAGTTGAGAAAAGTTTGAAGATACCAAAGAGGTAATCAGAAGTTTGGTTTCCATGGCCTATGGAATCAGGGTCGATCCTATCTAAAATTATTAATTCGATTCTAGCTCAATGCAATGTGTACCCGAGAGAACTGTCAGAAAATGTCAGTAATTTACGGCATGAAAATTTTGAAGAGACCAAGGGGCCAATGACAACCCATAAATCAAAGGCCAGAAAATACAATGGTCAACAGAAAAGGGACAAAAGACAAACAATGATATACAACACATTACGCATAAAACAATTAAAGAACGAGCAATGCGAACCCCACTAGAACAAGGGGGTGAACTCATGTGCTTCCGAATGATAACCAGTTCATGCCCCACTAATGTCAACAGTCGTGTTAATCTTGTTAATGAATACAGAAATGTAATGTCCAGTGTCTATCTGTTATATTTCTTAAATGAGTAACAAACTAATATGGAATTACCACAGAATTATCAATAACTGTATGTTTACAAAAAAACGTATTTATCTAACTTAGTGTGAATGACGCCTTTCATAGTGTTTGAACATATTTTTTGAGCACTTTAAGCAATACCACTAAATAATACATTTTATATGGTTTTGTCGATTCCTTTGAGCTAAAGGGCATATTTAAATGCTACAACCTTAGTCGATGTTGTCCCACGTTTGTTTTTCTTGCTCTAAAAGACTTTACGATTATTTGCCTTGCCCGTCTGTTGACTATGAGTGTACCTGCTGAGGGTTATTAATCAGAAACGCGTTTTGCACACTAAATTCGATATCTACGTTTTTCTTACTGGGACGATACATCTGTTTGTTGACTATTAGTCCGGATATCACCCACCCAGTAATCAGTGCTTCCGGACTGACGTGATTTATCCGGTATATTTCTTACTAAAATTTACAGATCCTAAAAGTGTAGATTTTTTTTTATAAAACTAAGGTTTTCCTCCCTCAGTCATAAGTGACTTCAACCGATTTTGGACAACATGTTCTGGTCCATTGGTTTACTTGCTCCCAAAGACTTTTAAATTACTTGGCTTCCAAATCTGTTGGCTATGATCGTACCTGACGAATGTTTTTCTAGAAACACGTCGTGCGCACTAAATTCGATATATACTTATTCATGTCTATAGAATAACAATTATTTTGAGTGACACAAACAAAATATATAGATTTACGTGAACATAGAAGAAAATATACCCGTAAATCATCAAAGCAATGTTTTTCGGAGTTTATCTAATTGCTCCTCTTCTTCTTACGGGAATCTAAGCTTCCGCACATAAGCCCATTCTAATAACGCCGCTTTACCTTCAGTTCATTGGAGATATGGAGGTTCGTTAGAGGTATTTATGTTCATTAGAAGTATGGAGGTTCAAAATAAAACAGTTATAAGTACATTGTACTTACCTATAACTCCTAGGAGAACAATCAACAATGTAAGTTTCATACTTGTAACATGTAAAAACTTATACAAATAATGACAATTAATGCACTTCATACGATGTTATATAGACAACCCTATCTTATCAAAATTATGAACTTTGTTGATGAACCATGATCTTAAGCATAACAGGTGTTGTTATGGTCAATACATCGATATTTAATGTAGTGGGAACGGGGCGTTTTTTTCTTTTTTCTTTTCTTTGCTTTTATTTTAATCTATTTTTTTTATTCTATATAAATGTACATATTGGTACGATGAGGTCGTCGTGGTCGCGATCGTATGGTAGTTGGATTTACAACGACCTGTGCAATCAGTGCCTATCATCACTAACGTGAGTTCGAGCCTCGCTCATGGAAAGGTGTACTCGATACAACATTATGTGTTAAAGTTTGTCAGTTACTTGCGACAGGTCGGCGGTTTTCTCCGGGTACTGCGGTTACCTCCACCAATAAAACTGACCACCAGGAAATAACTGAAGTATAGTTGAAAGTGAAGTTAAACAACATAAACTAAGCCAAATCAATCAACAGAATACAAATACTAAAATTCAAAAAGTCTTTTACTTTTGATATCAGTTTAGTCACAATCGGCTGTTTTTGATAAAACAAAGATATTGGATTTCTCTTTCCTAAAGACCTTTGAATTATTTTCTTTCAAATATATTGTCTTTGAACGAATGTTATTGCAAACATGTCTCGTGCACACTAAATTTGATATCAGCATTTTTATTATAGTAAAGGAATTATCTGAGATACAACTCAGAAACAGCAACAATTAAAACACAGGGGTAAAATAAAACAAAAAAACTAAACATCAGGCAAAAGCAACTCACACACAACAGACTGTGAAAAGTTTCCGTCTTCGCCCCTTTAATATATGATATATCGGTTTTCATGTGTATGTAATTTTTTACTCTTGATAGAAAAGAAAATTAAGAAAACTACATGAATATAAATAATATTTACATATTTACTTAGAAATTTAAGGTAAAAGGAATATATATATAAAGTTGATATTTAGCCTTTCAGAATCATAGAGTTTATGATATTCAAAACCTTGTGTTTTCTATCTAAACTTCCCTGGCGTAGGGTTGCTGCTGCTAACACGGAAGTTACTGAGGCACGAGTGCTTCTGGTGGTATGGTTGAAGTTATCGCTTTTGAAAGTGTAAGATTCTCAATTATGACTTGGTTTACACTTACGGAATATCTGTGATACAGATGACTGTAGATATGTTTTAGTAGAAACAATCCCGTTTTTATTTCCCCTTCATTTCTTTCTACCGGATATTTTGACACTAGTGCAGCAATATATTTTACCCTTCCGGAACACATGAATCCATCCCCGGCTTTGAGTTTGGTTCGTGTTTTCTGTGTTATATGTCGAGGATAATTATTTATCGTTTTGTTCTTCCTGGTTATTGCATTGTCTGTCTTTCTGTTTCCTATGGTATATTTACCTTTTCAGGACGAGAACAAGTCACTTTGATGGGTTCACTGAAAAAACAGTCCCCACTCCGAGCAAACAACATATTACTCTTATTTCTTAATGTTGCGTTCTTAGTATAAACAGCAGCATTCATTTTATTTTTTATCTCTGGTTTTACTCGAACGGAATTCGAATTTATGATCCACTGCAGTCGAAACTATTACACTCTATTATGACTGCATCATTGTACTAAGTAGAATGGTTTGGGCTCATAAAGCTTGTTTTACCCCGCCACTATTGAAGTGCCTGTATCAAGCCAGCCAGGAAAGTGAGCGGTCATGCATTTGTTAGTAAGCAGTATCGATTTTGACTCTTTCTTTGATCTAAATACAAATAACATAAATAAAATATGACCCCCTATAAAACAACTGAGGGTCAAGACGAATCGAACAGCGTTTTACGCGAGAATCGTAGCGGACGTCACAACACGGAACTGAAAAAGTGAAGACATATAATTTGACAGCATGCATTAGTCTTATTGAGAAATTTGACAGTATATTGTTAAAGACCAAACAGACTATCTAAAAATATCTTATATTCTTTGCTCAAATTTTGCACAGACAAAGAAAATGGGCTCTTCGGTGAAATTAGGTGAAACAAAATATAGGTAACGGACTTCGTTTCGTTGCTATAGTATCACGAAATATGCGAATTTCTCAAAATTAAGAAAACCGACTGGTCCTGGTAAAAAGCAGTATAACTTTTTGTTTATACGCGATATCTTTGAATTGTTTTTTTTTTCGGGGTGAATATTTCTTTGTGTGCCAGAGCTGAAAACATATTTAATAATACGTTCGGTAGTGTATATTTTTGCCGATTTACACTTCCCCGTGGGAAAAATGTCTTGACATTTTCCGAATTTATCTGAAATAAAAACAAATCGATCGTTGATTTTTTCTTCATATTCCATATAAAGTAAAACCAAACAGATGTCATTCGAATGAAATGAAAAAAAATATATGTCACGGGCATCATCACAGAGTAAAACGCCCTTTTTGAAATACGTTTTTGCTTGTTTTGATAAGCAGAGTTGTCTTTTTTCCGACGTCGGAGAATATATAAAGACGTCACAGAGATTTAGCATCCCAATACAATGCGCTAGCTGATGCGTACAAACAATAGTGGGCTTGCTCTTTAAAGGATGGCCTTCATCTTTTCGACATGCTTGAAAATTTTAAATTGCTTGTTGAAAAGAAGTAAAATAATAATGGTCAACAATAACAACACTGTATATTCCTCTGCTAATTCCCATCGAAAAAATATCCCCCTCCCTAAAACAAAAATAAAAAATCAGCCAATATGCCAAACACAACAACACGCATCATTCCTTTGTCAAATCTTCTAGACATTCCGGAGCAAATGAGTCTTTCTGTTTTTAGTGAGATTCGTGTTGTTTTACTTTTATGTTTCTGTGTGATGCTTAGTAGATCATTGTGTGCTCTTTTGTCCCTTTTCTTTTGGCCATTATATTGTCTGTTCTTAGATTTGTTACTTCTGATTACCCTTATGGTATCTTTAAGCTTTCCTTAAGGAATTTTAGAATAAGTTACGTATAACCGAATTTATAATACACTTGTACTTGAATACCAAATAATCAATAAGATGGTAAAAGTATGTCACTTTATCAGAACAAGATCTTATTGGCTGAAACAGTAACCAGGAAGTCGTGTCTATTGTCCTTCAAAGTGTTATCTGTAATACAAACAGATTGGTCAAGGATATGCATAAATAGAAAACAACAAGGATGCTTAGTGCACGGCGGATCCTATAGGAGATAAGACATGTACATTTTCTTTTCGTAAGTTGTACTATTCCCGGCCTACTGCTTACTGTGTGTTTGTATATCTAGCTATAAGTTATTCCAATGTTTATTCTAGTTACGGGGTGACTTTTTCTGGCATGTGAAATCTAAACCTACTCCAATGTTTATTCTAGTTAAAGGAGAGTTACTCCTGTCTGGTATTGGGAATCTGGAACTAAGTCGTCATTACACAAATTTTATGGTCGCCATCATAGGTTACTCAATTTATATGGAATTCCAGTGTCGTATACATTTGTATTTCGAATATGATCTTGATATATGGGTTTCCTTAACCCTTAGCAGACTCTGGGAGCATCACAAAGCTGCCATAAATGAGGACAGTATAAATATAACCCTTTCGGATCACCTAGTCTCACTCGAGACTAATATTAGCGCTAGCATAATAGCAAGAAGCTATTGAACATATGCCTCCTATTGATTAAATTGAAGTCATCACTTCGAAAGATTTACTGTCGCCACCATGACTTGGTAAACCGCCGCGGAACATCTGTGTCACAAATGACCACTGATATGTTCCACCTGTCGTAAGCACTTCTCAGTCCATTTCTCATTTATGATTTGTCACCGGATTTGTAACTAGAGTGACACGACGGGTGTCACTAGATGAAAAGGAACTGCCTGTCCTTCTGTGGTATCTGAGTTAAGGAACTGCCTGTCCTTCTGTGGTATCTGAGTTAAGGAACTGCCTGTCCTTCTGTGGTATCTGAGTTCACCTCCAACATTTAGTGGGTATCGTGTTCCTCGATCTTTAGTATTCTGTGTAGTTTTTCGTAGATCGTTGTTTATTCTTTTGTTCTTTTTCTTTTGGCCATTGTGTTGCCTGTCCCTCTTCGATTTTTCGGATTCTAATTACCCCTTTTGTCTCTTCAAACTCTTCTTGTTCACGCGATGGTATAGCTGATATACCGCTTATGCTGTCGTTGAACACCGGTCAATTAATATGTGAATAATGTTATCATATGTTTTACTGGTGATATCTTGTCTATCTGGAATACGATTTTTTGCACTCAATCTCTACTTAGTATTTATGACTTACTAGTGTAACCGCTCCATTGATACGATGGTAAATGTGCTCGTATCGAGCGTGTAGCATCGCGGGTTCAATTCCCGGTCGGGTCATACCAAATAAAATTTGTATTTGTCGCTTCTCCACCAAACTCGCAGCATTAGGAATAAGAAAACATACTGGTTTGGCTCGCAGTGAGTATATTACGTCCAAGTGAATTGTCATGTATATTTATGGACTGTTGTATGAGTGAGCATGTAGCTCATCACTATCTCATGCATTTGTTATTGAGCGGCATTATATAACTGAAAAATCTCACTTGACGTTAAACAACAATCGCTTATTTTTATCAGTGTTAATTTATTCTTTCTGGATTGCCGTATTATGTACCGTATTTATTTCATTTTAACAGTTATTTGTTTAAGCATTTATAACCTGTAATCATGTATTGTTATGCCAACAATTCCTATAGCAACCTCACAATTTGTTAATGTTGCCGGAAATAGGTACCAAAATCAAACTTTCCCTGTATCAAGTGTCGTAATAGATGAGATGTAAACATAACAGTGCGACAATGTCGTGAACCTCTGAAAAAATATTTTATATGAGGGCGGTTTTGATCTATAGAACAAAACTTTAAAAGTCATATGTTATGATAGTCTTTATCAAAACGATATGTTAGTTACCACATAAATGAACAATTGACCTGAATTTATCTTCCATTTCCATTTCTACAGTTTTAAATATCTAGTCTATTTTATATATGTTTGATTTTTGAAGTACCGCCCCTGGAACTGGATAATTTCTGTGGTTTTGTATAGTAAATACATTGTAATATAAGCCTGTGATTAACATTTGTTTCATTTATTACATCTATAATTAGCCTCCAAGTACTTATACGTAGGAGGACATGGGTCACCGAACACAATACTGGAGAAATCAAATCGACAGAAAGGACGACCTTAACATTCATGGAGCAGAACATCTACAGTTACTTTCGAATAGCAGTGAATAGAGCGAACTATGCCGTACGGACATGTCCGTGTGTTACGTCGACCGTAGTTGGCATTTATTATTGAAATCCTTCCATGATCTGGACAATAGATTGTAGGGACGTTACCTTCACATACTGTTACTGTTCCTAAAAATAGAAATATTTATGAAAAGAAATTTTAAACAGTGATGGTAAACAATTCCACCATTATCAATAAAACAAACACCCACATCAACACACCGAATACAGAAATAAGAACATTAAATATTACGTTGGAAATGCAGGTCCTGTCTTGGAATAGGCACAAAAAATGTGACGGAGTTAAACTGGTTAATGGGGTCACAGCTCTCACCTTTTGTATTGTGTTGACTCTTAGAACAAACTAGTTTTCTTGCCGAATTACATGGATGTGATCGTATATTAACAGTGCATAATACCTCTGAGGTGTTCAAATTATCTTCAGTTCCTAAATAATAGTAGGATATAAAAAAAACTAAGGTTGATCTCTCTCAGGTATAGGTGATCTTAGCCGATTTGTGGTTACCTTGTTTAGAATGTTTGGTTTTCTTGCTTCAAAGGAAATTTGAAGTATTTACATTATACTAATCTTTTAACGTTGGGCATACCTGCGGGCAGCGTGTTGTATGTACTATATTTGATATCTTCATTAATATAACTATTACAGGGCCGATATCTCTGCTGGAGGACTATTGGCTGTGGGTAGATCTTTGTGGTCAATTACTGATAAGCATTTTTCTTGTATAAAACATTCACATAAATAGAAAAAAAATCATTTTCACCGTTAAAGCTAGTTTAATCCCGCCACTTTTAATTGAAGTTACTGTACAAAGCCAGGACAGTGAGTGTTCGTGTATTTGTGTGTCAGGGTTATCAATTCTTTCCCCGTTTCTATGTTTTGTGAATCCTACAGTGTGTTTTTTTTTCATTTTATCATCTATATTGAACACCATATAATGCAATGGAAATCGTTACGCTGAAGGCGAGACACCTCAGTACTAGATGTTTATTTAGACATACTGAGTTGAGCAAGTACGTGTGGAGTAGTAGTATACACAACGGCTTATGTAAATAACTAGTCATACCTTCACAGAAATATTCCACATCCAGATAACTAGATGAGTTAGAGCAAGCATTACCAAACACAGAATCAGATGCCGACAAGTCACAACTTTGTTTACCAGAGCAGCTCTCGTACATTGTCAACAAAGCATTTTCACCAACGCATGTCCCTGTATCACCTGTCCCAGTCCAGCAGGTAGCCGAGTCTGACCTCCCATACGATCCTCGTATTATCCTAATTTTCTGGTCTTTTCCACATTTGATACCTCCTATCTTACCTTCACACAGCAGTTTTCGATATGCTACAATAATAATCAGTTTAACATCATAGAAATCATATTGTATCAAGAGAGATTAAAAAAACTAGTGTTACATTGATAAGTATAACATTAGACTTTAACATAAGTTTTGTGAGAGGTGTACTAATTGGGTCTAGTGCAGTAAATGGTATACTGATAAGAGTCCGTTTCACGAGGCTGTATAAATGAATTTTGACCGAGCTGACTGTATATCATGGACCCGCCTGGCTGTATCCACATGTATCTAAACGACATTCTTAATATATCATATATTATGTTAAAGAAACACGATAAATACAGCTGTTTTCATATAATTTATATCAAATAGCAATATTAAAACAAATCATAGTACCCTCCGCCTTTTATTAGCGAACGGGGATTGTGGTATTTAACGCCACTTTCAACAATATTTCAGCTGCATCGTGGCGATAACCGGATTACTCGGCGAAAGCAACCAACCTGTCACAAGTCACTGACACACTTTATCACATTATGTTGTATCGATTACACCTCGAAATGAGTGGGATTGGTACTCGCAACGTTAGTGGTGATAGGTACTGATTAAACACGACCATGACGACTTCTTACATAAATATATTTAAGGTCAATACCATTTGTATATCTGAATGCTCATACATATACGTAGTCCATCAACCAAGTCTGAAAAATCCTCTAATAACAAAGTTTGTGTGATACCCCTGTAGACCGCATTTTTATTGCATGAAATTAAAGTTTGATATCTAAATTGTCGATTTCCATGCGTTGTGCTAAAATTAAATACGCGGAAAAAAGTATAAATTCAGCTTCATTCTACCTACCCGTGTGCCTACGTAGTGAGGTTCAATAGTTTGTATAACCTTTCGTACACATCGCCTCTTTGATGTCCAAAATTGGATTATATATATTTGGTACAAGTATAAAGATAGCGTAATTTGCCATATCCTTTGAAAATAACGCATTTTTATAAAACATATACGTTCTCGAAAATGTAGTATGTTTCTGCTTAAAAATAGCATGTTTTTAACTATTACACATATAACTGGACGGGATTAATCGCAAAACATGTCAAATAATCACGAAAACATCATGCTCGATTTAATCGTTATATTTAAATATTTTTAAAACTATTATTAATCATTCCGAGATGTGCATTTTACAGAATTTAACCATTTAGCTAAATATTTCCGGATTTTCGAGGTATAACCGATACGGTTTCAGATTGCAAATTGATTTTGATTTTCTTTCGTGTTATGGGTTTTTTGTGTCAATTTGTTGATTTTGTACTTCAAATGTTTTTCATTTTGTCAATCTAGATAACAGTTTAGATCATTCTTGACTGAATGTAATCAATTAGTGGATTATTTGTTTTGTGTCTGTTTGACTTTGGTTTAGTTGGGTGCGTCTGATTTGTATTTTCTCATTTCATTTTTCTTACTGATCATTGATGTCGATAGACTAGTTTTGTAGGTTTTCTTACTATTTTTGATATCGTAACACTTGCTTCCATTGTTGTTGCACATTTTGTTTATTGATTTGTCACGTGATTGTCATCATATTATACTTTTTGAAGTTAATTTTATTTCTTTTATCATTTGTTAACTGTATTAAATCCTGTTCATTTGTGAATGAGTTTTTGGTGATATAGTTTCATAATTACATTTTAAAGGACAAATGACACGATTTTTTAATTTTCACAAAACTTAGTGAAATACTTCCAAAATGCTGTAAAAATAATTTCTTTTTCACTTTCATGTGATTAACGATACGTACAAAGGGATAAACACCCCTTTTATCGCCCTTTCTGCTGACCTAGAAATTATGCAGATTCTGAGTGCGATAACGAGGTTGAACCACTCGTGACGTCACATGCGCCAGTCATCCATTTCTAAATCAGCTGATTGATATCGATACGAAATTTCCATAATAAAAAGCCGTGATTAGCAAACCAAAACANTTTTTTTTAATTGCAGACAGTGTCTGTCTGTTCTATAAATAGAACGTAATTGTTACCTGGATGCTGATCGAAAAAAAAAACCTGTGCGTCCTCGTGCAGTGCATGGTGGCCTTGGCATATATGAGAACTAAGATTTCATTTCACAGAAATGAGAATAAATACATCAAAAGTTTGTTTGGTTAAAAGTAGTTTCGGTGGATTGCGAACTCCTGTTGATCGCGCCATTTTTATTTTTTAAGTTTCTGACTTTTCGAGAAAACCACTTTCAAAATACTAAGTAATGGATAATATTTCAGTAAACATGATGTCGACATTTTCATAAATGAAACGTGACAAAAATAGTTCGTTGTGGCGGACATTGTGACGATTATTGTACAATGAATGACAATTACAATCAATATATATTTTGACGCCGACTTTCTCAAAATGACAATTACAAAAATATATCCATTTAAAATACATACTGTGGCATTTTGAGTACATGCCAACTATAAAAAAAAATCATTATCGTTGATTGAATTCTTTGTCGGGATCATTACCAGGTAAATCAAACCAGGTGTCCGTGAGATCAAAGATTATGCAATCAAAACACAAATTCTATAATCCGTCGATTGGCTTGTAAAATATAATAAAATTGTCATTATAGTGACTAGGCCTAATTAGCTTTAATCAGCAAATGAAAAAGAAGAATGGATTTTTTTTTTTAATTCAAGTGACGAATTGGGTACGGGGGTATATTATATAATGGCTCGA
>MJUT01052344.1:283560-299223 GCA_002080005.1 Gigantidas platifrons
GTAACACTTGCTTCCATTGTTGTTGCACATTTTGTTTATTGATTTGTCACGTGATTGTCATCATATTATACTTTTTGAAGTTAATTTTATTTCTTTTATCATTTGTTAACTGTATTCCTGTTCATTTGTAAATGAGTTTTTGGTGATATAGTTTCATAATTACATTTTAAGGTTATTTTGTCATTTTGTAGGGTTGTTTTTTGTTATACAATTTTAATGTTTTATTATTTTCTTATACCTTGTTGTTATATTGGAGGTTTTTTTCTGCGTTTTTTCTTGATGGTATTTTTTATATTTTTTATTTATATCTATTACATATTTTGTTATCTTTGTCTCTATAGTGCAATATCTTGTTCAAAATGAGCGACAGTAAACATATACTTAGAACAAAATCAAAAGAAAAGTGAGAAACATCTAAACTGGAAAGAGTGTCTTTGTCACAGTACTGGTCAAGCTGACGATTTATACAATTATTTGGAGTACACTTGAGAGACGTTTAAAAATGCAGCCGAAATAAGAAACGACCTTGTTCACAATCTTCTAAAACAGTACTGGAGTGCTGGTCCAAGGGGTGGATCTCAATGGCGATCAATGGGTGGATCTCAATGGCGATCAATGGGTGGATCTCAATGGCGATGTTATCAAACTTTTACCAGCAAACGTAATCTGATGTATCCACTGAAACACAAAATGGACGACAATGTCAAAGTACCAGTCACAAATTACCTAGAACATATGACGTTCAAAATGTGTTACTTGCTTAGAAGACAAGTAATTTGCTGATAGGAAATACCGGAAACAATTAAGCCAATGTTTGACCGAAGACGGCGTTTCCTCGTTGAAGAGGACTGTGCCAAATGACCGTTTTCTCGTGAAAAGATTGGATTTAAGTTCTGTATTTTATATCATAAAACATGCTACAAAAACTGCCAAGGCTTCTTATAGAATTAATGAGAACATGGAAAATATATCAGGTAATGAGGAATCAGTAACATTTGACAGCTCTTTTGATAGTTTGGCTTCCGGAATTGAAACAAATGTTTTAAAAGCATGGAAAGTAGTAACTATGTCAGAGCTTTAGTCTCGGTTTCGTCAGCTTCTTAGTGAAGAAGGCATTGACGCCTCAAATTACAAGTCTTTGTAACTGCAAAATAAAATAGAAAAACGCTTGAGAAACAAACTTTCATTTTGGCGGTCAAATGATAACAGTTCATATATACAAATGTAGTTTTTATGTTATAACGTTCCTAAAGGGTAGATCAGTAAGGCAGCTTTAAAACCCATGAAGCAGAACAAATCTAGCGATTTCGAAGTGTAAGATCTCCCAACAGAAGACGTAAAAGTTGATGGGATACCGCAACATGTGTATTATACATCAAAAACTATCCGGAGATTGACTTTGTAAGAAGTCAAGTCGTCAGTTCCATGTCCCCCGGCTGGTAGCTTTATAAATGAGCAATCTGTGACCATACCAAATTTGTTGCATTACTTGATTGCATGAGTTCTTTTGACTGAGGACCAATCAGATCGACGTATTTCAAAATTATAGGTTTAAATTTCAGAGGCAACCATTAAGCGTGTTGTATCATTAGTACTGGAAATCATATACAATGTCACTCGTGGTAAGGTGAAAACCCCGAAACGTGAAGGTATGGTTCGGCCAATCTTGTAAAGATTCGCCAAACACTTTCTAGAGTAAGTGATAGTTTTGACATTTCAAACGATGTGAAAAATTTCCTATTTGTTGTATACGCTTTTCCGTCATTTGGTGTTATTAATGAGGTATGATTCCTTTTGTTTTCTTAATAAAAAAAACCCCTCCCAGTGTCATCAGCTACCAACTACAAAAGACGCTTTGCAGAAACACAAAGAGCAAATTGTCAGGCAGTAGTTTGGAAACGTACCTGTCAGTCGATATTCGGTCTACAATAAGCAGAAAAACATGGATGGATGATAGAGAAAAATATGTCGTCTGTAAACTGGGTGGACCAGCAGCCTGCATCTGATGCATTGATGGTGCTCATTAGGTGTGGGTGTAAAACACACTGCGCCACAAAACAAAACGTTGTTCTTGTATGTCACAAGGTTGGCTGCAGATGCTCTGATCTTTACCAAAACAAGAATCAAAGAGATTCTCTATTAGAAAGAGATAGTGAAAGTGACGACGAGGAAGAAGATTAAAGCGTGAAACCATAGTTTGAGGAAAAAGTACTGATGGTTTGATTCCAGGTTCTTGAACACAAAATTAATTTAAAAGACCCCCTTTTTTGGTCAAATATATAGAATTACTCCCATTAAGTTAATCTTAGAGAGATGGGAACTATAGTATTTACTGCAAATTTGAAGAATCGATCAATAAAAAAACTTGTAGACATTAAATTATTTCAGCAGGTGAAAATTTTGAAATAATATAGTAAAATTACCCCCCCCCCCTTTTTTTCTGAATTCACAACAGAAAGTGGTCTTTGCATGTATGATTATTATCTTTCTAGTATAAATAACATAAACTAAACATATCTAAATGACTACCGAAGAAAATTTACCGAAATGGTATACCCTAACTGATAGGAATGCTTGACTTTGTTTTTTCCTGCTATTTTAGGGTACCCTTAAAGGGCCGCCTGTTGTACTATTTTCAGCATATTTTAGCTGAGTACAACACTTGAATAAATGCTCTACATATATGTATCCTTCGATTTGTGCCCAAAAAAAATGCGGTCTACAAGGGTATCAAGCACCAACATATTTTTTCTGGGTCTAGCTGATGAACTAAACATACATTGTCGGGAAATATAAAATTTATTTTAGTTAGAAATTGGTGGAAAAGCAGAATCAATCGTCGTTCTAATCGTTTTCAATGGTGGCCTCTGTGCATTCCGTGCTGATACTATTACCGTTTTTCATCGAAGTGTTATATAAATCATGTACCAGCCAAGCTTTATTATGTCCATGATTAAATAACACTGAAGTTTGTTTGACCCCTTTATTAGCACTAAATGCAATGTATCACACAATTGCAGGATAACATTGAAATATAATGTTTGATTAAGTTCGAATATTCTATCAATAATGTTTTTATATAATAAACATTGGAGGAAACAGAAAAAGCAATAAAGAGTGGACATTCTATTACATCCAAGACACGTGCAACATTAGGCACAAAACACGAGACGAAGACAAACAAAACAAAAATCATAACACAGAAAGCTAAAAAGATGAGTAACACGACCCTCCAGGTAATCACAAAGGATAAGCAGCTCATGCCAAGTCAGCATAGTGAGCGGTCATTTACATGTGATAGGGGGCATCGATATTGCCTCAGTTTCTACGATTTTTTTATAGAACTCAGGTACTCTGGAAGGGTAAACATATCCTGCCCTACCAGTGGTACCTGTCATCGTGACAGAAATTCTATGTTCGTCATCATAATCAAGGCGATCCGATAGGAAGTCTTAAATATAATTCAACATCAATAAGAGTATCATTATTATGGTGGAATACCGCTATGCTATTCTTCCGGCAACGGTGATTTCCCATGTGATACAGCCCATAGTTGATGTTGTGCTCTATGGGGTCGTTACATTTATGCATACGTCACAGTTAAAACTATGTACGACATGACTTTAACTTTCTGGCAAGTTTGCTTGAATTATATTTACGTTTTCTTTTTCTTACGAAAGAAATAGGTTCGTTCATTCAGCAAATATAAGAAATTTGAATATATACCATTCGTTGTGTATTTGTTTATTACAAAGCAGGAATCATCATCACTACATCATACAATAACCTCCTCTCAAAAAATAATAGAACTGTTAATTTAAAAGTCCTACATTAATGAAACAGTGACAGTTGTTTTTGGTTTCTCCGACACTTTGCACAATTCGACAAATTTCTCTGCCCCTTTGTATGTTGGATTAGACAGACTCCACATCACGGATCGTTGTAGTTTATATATGGTTGTTGTATAACGTGAATTTGTAGTTTTGATATTGCGAGAATAAGTTAATTTTATGCCGAGATGATGACGATGCCTTCTTGTACTAGACAAATACGCTGAGGTTCATAATTATAGTATTGGTTCACTGAAATAACAGTCCATAGGTAGATATGTCTCCCTTTTCTGTCACATGACACTGACGTTGGCCAATTATAGCCTTCTTCCATAATAGTGCGGATTTATCGGAGAAGCATCAATTACCAATTTGATTGGCACCTCGGTATCTTCAAGCCTTTTTTAATAGTCTTTATATAGATCCGATAAGGATTGCAACAACGATCCTCCGTACTTAAGCTTTTCATGCGAGCTATTAAACCACTGATACTGATCGTATCCATATATGTATATATATATATACATATTTCTTAACTGAAATAGTGAAGTAATTAATCAACGCTTGTAAGTTATTCATTTGTATAATAACACGGTATTGTTATTAAAATTATTTTATTAGTTGTGTATTCTTATTTCAACTCCATTGTCGGTTTCTCCTCAAAAGAGGGGAGGTCCGTCCTTAGCAGTCGCCTTCTCTAGAAAAAAACAAAACAAAATAAAACTGTAGATTATAATTTTTTTGGCAACATGTAAATATTCATACGCTAAAACTACTAAAGGATTACATACGATTCTGTACGTGTTTTTTGATGTGTACAACCGACCACTTCACTCAAACTGCAAAAAGCGTCCCAGAGGAACTTTACGTAAACGATGTGAGTGAAAGACGGAGTTTGTAGGTCAACAACCTCATATAAAATTGTATTTAATGCGCATAATTGTGTGACATCAATTCCCTATACAGTAATGATGTTCAAGATTCAGCTATTTCGATTCTTGTCTAATCCTGTCCAGACCAATCTACCTCCTTTATGACATTGACTTGACTTTCACCATTTACCTGCGTGACACGTCCGGGGCCACATGTGGTACAGAATCAGCAAACCCTTCCGGAGCACTTGGGTCCACTCCCGGTTTTTGATAGAATTTTCATCAATCAAATCAATAACAATTCAATGTGAGACAAGCGGTAATAGCAGCAATGATTAGAAAAGACGTTCAACTTTGCCATTTAAATGATAATTAAATAGAAGCAAAACCTCAGTTTAACTGTCAGCGCTCGATTGTTCAGCTCTAATTTTATCTAAAATGTCAAGCGAACGTGACACTTTATGATATATTGTTAGATCTTCCACACAGCAACAAAGAAAAAGAAGGAAGCATATCAGGAGATCTAAGTTTAACTAGATTGATTTTCATACCTACAGACAATGGACAATGGTATTCGCAAGGTTTCAATTTTCCTTATACAAATGTATATTTCATATAAAACTACTTTTTTCAAAAGATCATATTGATGTGATTTAGAAGCATGCATTTTCATTAGTCATGATTTATTGGTTGATTGGTATTTAACGCCAACTTTAGAAATATTTCAACTATATCGTGACTTCTGTAATGATATGTCTACAAAAGTATTATCATTGTCAGGCGCGTAGCAACCCGTACGCAAAAACGCAGTTGCGTACACATAGACAATTTTGAGAAAAATGAAAAAAATGGTAAATCTAGGACATAAGGTAGAATAAAACTAAATTAATAAACTGAATAACAAATTCAAACAAATACAGACATCCCACAAAACATTGCTCAACTTACTCTAGCTGTAATTGGAGATGAAATCTTAGATGCATATGCAAATGATGCCCATGTTACCATAGAAGAATCTCCATCAGAAATACAGAGGTGGTTAGCAAAATGGACTGGAGATATCGATGAAATTCCTAAAAACTTACAGGAAACATTAAATGTTGTAAACAAGGATTTGTATCCAGGAATCTTCAATATACTAACTTAACGTATTTGCATGTATGCCGGTCTCGACGGCAACGGCGGAACGGTCTTTCAGTACCATATATGAGAAGAGTGAATACCTACTTGAGAAATACAATGACAACCAATCGTTTGTCTGGGCTTGATCGATTGAACATAAACCGTGAAAAACAAATCTCAGCAGACACGGTTTTGGACATCTTTAGTAAAAGAATGGAAAGGAAATGGTCCTTGATTTTTCAGGATTAACTTTGACAATTGAGTTGAAATAAAGACTACCAATTTACTTCCGAAATAAAAACATTGAGAAATGTGCTTCAATTTATTTATGTATTTTCTCAAAAATGATGTCTAAAAACTATCCTTGCACCATATGTTAATTGTATTTGATTCCAAATCAAGCTTAACCCACTACACATTTGACAAGATAAAATTTCTAAGTCAACTACATATTTGCATTGCTCTACTTAATATTTTATGTTCAAAAGTTGACTTGTTGCTCATGAAAATTGGGTTTCCGTGGGATCATTTTTAGTGCCAGGAAATTGCGAGAATGCAGGATTTTGCACCATTTACCGCAGAACTTCTGGGGGGGGGGGGGCTTAAGCGGCCCCCAAACCGCCTGCCGTAAGGACACCTCTTAAACAGATTTGAGTACACTTGTCTTGTGTTTCCTACGTTATAAATTCAGTATTATGCTTAGTGTGTGCTTTCTCAAAATGTGTACAATGTACTTCTTAAAATTATATTGAAATTACACAGTCAAACTACACTCAGTTCTGCTTTAGTTGATTCAAAATTTATCACAATTGTACATGAATTAACTTCTTTTTGAAAATTTTGAATTTTATATGAAATATATAGATAACATTGGAAGCATGCGAATACGTTTGTCCACTGTCTGTACATCAATTTGTAGGTAAATATACATTTTATATAGTATTCATTAAGTACCAACGTTGTTATGTCGTTACAGTGGTAGGCTAAGGTTATGGTGTTTAACGCCACTTTCAACAATATTTCAGTTATATCGTGGTGGTCAGCTTTATCGGTGGAGGAAACTGGAGTACCAAGAAATAAAGCACCGATCTGTCGCAAGTCAATGACAGATTGTATCACTTAATGTTGTATCGAGTACTAAATAAGATATCTACGATTCAATTTTATAATTGTGAACACTTTCTTATCTCAATGGTATAATAGTGAACTCTCGTTAATTAACAAATACACCATAATTTGTCAAGTATATGTCTCGAACATATATCTATACTGTCTTGGCACCGGTGTTCGCGCATCCGGTGATTCCGCGCATACATATTTTACATGTCAAATGCAAAATCATTGGAAAAGTTAAGATGGAGACTACCGCTATGTGAGGATTAACTCTAGTTTTTTAAAAGATGTAAAAAGTTTTCAAATTTGAGCTTATTTTGAAGGAATAGGTATAAACTTCAATTTCGGAAACTTTCAAAATAAAATCTTTCCTTTATTTATTTTAAGAACCATTCAAAGTATGCATGTGCGATATCAGCGGACGTTGCAACATTTGTCAAAAATCGAGGGTTGGTTTGTTTACCCTTCGTTTTCACTGAAATGTTAAAAATTGTAGCGGAATCCGGATCAGGGAAAAAAAAGATAATACTTCAAAGTATTTGAGGATGATTTAAATTAATTCAATAAAATTTTGGTAAGCTGTGAAATAATCCACTGAACCCTTAGGTGCGCGATAACACAGGACTGCTCTGTATACATATGCTTTGCACTAAATTCGATATCTATGTTTTTATTACTATCACTGGGTCGTCCCCTACCTCTGTTGGTGGACTATTAGTCCCCAAGGGTATCATCCCCCCAGTAGTCTGTGCTTAGTCACAGATATGGTTTATTAGATACATTTTAATTGAAATTTACAGTTCCTAAATAATGTATTTGCTATGAAAACTAGGGTATCCTCCCTCAGGCATGTGTGACCTTATTCAGACGGCACGTCTGTATATACAAAATGTAGGAGGTAATCCGCGTGTCTGGTAGTCACGAATATAACTGAAACGTTGAAATGTTAGATATATTTATTATATTGAATAGACGTTTATTTACATATATTTATATAAAAGTGTTTTGGTATTGTGTGAATTGTCAAGAAACATCATAGCGTAATATTTAACTGAAGTGAAGTTCATTGTTGTCGAAAACCCACCAGGAGACACAAAAGCAATTGCCATACAAGCACAAAGATAAGACCAAACGTTAATGGTCAAAACATGGCCTTTTAACTGAAAACATCAAATATAAGTTTATAATGCGTAATTTTGCAACTATATATATCATTGCGAGAACGTGCTATATTTAATGAAATGACGATGATGTCTTCTTTGTACTAGACCAACACGTTTAACAGTCCGCTCCACTCGGACACATTATCCCTATTCCGAGTCAACCAGTCCTTATAGCTGCGCGCTTATCAGAGAAGCAGCAAGTACCAATTTTATAGTCTTCGGTTTGACGGAACCGTGTCTTGAACCCACAATCTGCTACACTCGAACATGTTTAGTTAGCTATTACACCACCAATGGGGTTAACGTCAAAAGTAAGTCTGCATTGTTTTTGAGAAATATTTACCTAGAATGAAGAAAACAAAATTTAAAAAGTTTGCTAAAATTTACAAATATTACATTTGTAAATTCCCCCAATAAGTCTTAGCTATATATAACATTTGTTTGTTCTAAGTGTGGTACAGCTGCACCCAATTTTCTACACAAACGTGATGCATATTCTAAAGAATTGTGTTCTCTATGTACTAAAATACCGAAATGTTGATAAAGCAAATGAACTTACATGATAACACAGGGCCGTGGATATCTATAAAAACAAAATTCAATTATTAGATATTTGTAACTATTATAAATATTCCTGCAAATTTGCTTTGTCTTCGAATAGAATTATGTGGTGAATAATGGGCGGTGAGATCTCATCACAGTTGAATACAAAGCAAACGTTTTAATAATCAATAGTTTACGGGTAATGAATCCTACTACTCACATTTCATGAAAAATAAAAAATACTCAATGTAAAAGGTATAACACGTCTGACTTCGGCTGCATACACACTGGTCGATTCCTCTCTTGTATCATCGAGTTTCTGTGGAGATGCCAAGTAAAGATGTCTTTACTGTTTCTAACAACGAGTTGAACACATGTCTTCAAAAAAAGATCACACAAAAGTATGTGAGCTTTTGCCATTACTTGGCGTTCGTCGTCCGTTTACTTTTCACATTCTAATCTCTTCTGAAATCGCTTTGCCAAATTAACCGAAACTTGGTAGGAATCATATATGGAAAGTCCTCTATAAAGATTGCTCATTGCGTCCTGATCGGTTAACAAATATTGCCGCCACAGACAATTCTTGTTTCTGGTTGGTCAATTTCTAAAATTCTTCTCTTCTTAAATATCTTAACCAAATGAACCGAAATTTGGGATGAAGCATTTATAGAAGGGGTTCTATTAAGATTGCTGATTTCGTCCTAATCCGTTAACAAACATGGCCGCCAAAGGCAATTCTTTTTTCTGACTGGTCGATTCTAAAAAAAAAATTCTTGTGAAATAGCTTTGCCAAATGAACCGAAACTTGGTAGGACATATCTATAGAAGATGTTCTATCACGATTGCTAATTTCGTCTCGATCAGATGGCCACGATATGCAATTCTTGTTTTTTGGTTGGTCGATTTCTAAAATATCTTCTCCTCTGAAACCGAATAGCCAAAATGAACCGAGATGTAGGAGGCACCTACGGGAGGTTATGTATAAAGTTTCCTCAAAACATAATGAAAGGTGAGTGACACAGGCTCAGCCCACCGAGTCTCTAGTTGTATATAGTTATGTATACATGTTCTGTGTTGTGTGTCTATAAATACTCTTCCTGATTGAAGGAATAACATGTAATGATAATAAACATAATTATGGCAATGTTGTTCTGTTTCCTATGAACTGAATCTCTATATAAATCAAGTCAAGCCCATGTACGCTTCCATAAAAATTCATTAATAATATTTTCCGTGATAAAATATAATATTGAGAAGGCGAGTACACTTACCAATGACAGGCTTCTCAGTATGTCTATCTGCAAAAAATATATTGGTGGGTATAACAAATATCTACGATAATGTTCTCATAAATCGGGACATGTGTATGTACGGACATGTGTAGAATTTTACTGTGATTTTCTGTGAACTTCGAACCTTTTTCATTTAAAAAAAAAAATGTATATATGTTCTATATTTGTTGTCTACAAATACTCTTCTTAATTGAAGGAATAACATATAATAATAATAGTTCATGGCAAGGTTTACTCAATATAACATTATGTGATGAAGTTTATCAGTGACTTGTAACAGGCTGTTGTTTTTTCTCGGGTACTTCGGTTTCCTCCATCAATAAAACTGATCGTCACGATATGACTGAAATATTGTTGAAAGTGGCGTTAAACACCATAAACCAAACATATAATAATAATAAACATAATTATGGGAATGTCATTTTGTTTCCTATAAGATGAATCTCTATATAAACCAATTCATACGCTTCCATAAAAATGCATCAATAACATTTTCCGTGATGTAATATAATGTTGAGAAGGCGAGCAAACTTACCAGTGCCAAGGTGAAGATCAGCTGCAAAAACAAGATATTGGTTGGTATAACAAACATCTAAGATAATGTGCTCATAAAGCGGGACATGTGTATAACAGTATGTACGGACATGGGTAAACATTTCCGCCAACTGACGACGAGTGTAAAAATACGGAGGCATGTATTACCACTTTGATTGTTATTAGGTAATAAAAAGAAAAAGAGCAACAACTATCATTTTTATATGACGTCTCTCATTGGCTATGTAAACAATATCAATAAATAACTGTTGGTATGTTGTTTTTCGCACATATACATTGCCAGATCAGTTTTCGACTTCATTCTAACATTAACGTTAACGTTTTGTAGTAGTCCTCCGCCTTAGGTTTTTCCTTCTGTTTCAGAGATCACTCGCCCTTTCTTCGAGAAAACTCTGGAACTGTGTTATTTGGTTCAATACCGTTTTAATTCGTAAGGTCGTTGTTTGTACTTTTCTTTTGGCAATTTTGCCCATTGTATTGAATGTTCTTCTTCGACCTACGGATTCTGATTACCCCTTTGGTATCTTCAAACTCTTCTTAAGTTCTACACTTAGGCAACAAGAAATGAAAACACATTAATAGTATATATGTGATGTACTAAGATGTCGAAATATCGGTAAAACGAAATAACTTACCTACATACCTCGGATAACCTACAATAAATATTAAATATTAGTGATTTTAGCAAATATTTAAGAGGAATTATTTTGCTTTCCTTTTAAAATGTATAAGACTTTAACACGACACACAAAATAATGCAATCAAATAGAAGTCAAACAATGACATCTTTTAACCCAGAGGTCGCCATGTACATACTTAGCAAAACCTGCGTGACATATGAAAACACCAAATGATAAACAGGTGAAAAGGAGACACTGGTTGGAAACACGGTTATGCAAAAATTGTGCTGAATGAGTCCAACAGAAACTGATGAATGAGTTTTTTAACAGAAAAAAAATTGTTCGGTGAGGCAATCTATATTTGTATGTACATGTTTATTGAAGAAACCTATATATTGCCTCTGCCCGAATGTACATTTCATGTCCCGGTAACGTACGCAGTTCCTATTCCGCTAGTGACACTGTCGTAATAACAATCTGGTGATAAGTCACGAAGGAGGAAAGCATGGGAATTGACTAGGAGGCTGGGGACAGTATTTTTCAACCAATATCAACGACAATTGATAGTGTTTCTATTTACTGCTATTATTTAGTCAAGAACACTACAAATCAACAAATGAAAGCGATGTGAAAGTGAAATAGCAATGAAATTGTCAGTCAATACACAAAAATGGTAATAAAAATAAAATGAGGTTTATATCTAGAAATTTCAAATTAAAAATACCACCTATTGTACGAACGGTACTACACTTCCACAATATGGAATTTACAAAAAACAAAACACAGGGACAAAACTAAATAAAAGCATTTCATCTGCACATAACATCTTACCAAAAAACGTCTTCAACAGCTCTAATGATCATGAAATGTTGTGCATTACTCTTTACATGGGAGCTGCCGTTATTCGACTGGTCTCCTATATTGAAAAACACAGGGTCAGTACAGGAACGTACCTGTGCCGGTAACAGCTTATAATCTCAAATTCAATGTAGTTTTGCAGATAAGCTTTTACAGAAATGAATCACCTTTGAAATTATACTGAAGAAATATCAGTCATTTTCGTTATAAAGTCAGATTTTTTTTAAAAATATCATCATACTGCTCTACTAATAAAAAAAGGGAGGTGACAAATAGAGGATACTGTCCCCAGCTTCCCTACAACCCACGGTACATAACCATCGCCCTCAATGTCATTCAAAGGTATAGGGAAAGGTAATGACGCAGACTTCTAATGTAAAGCTACGTGTGAAAGATTTTCCTTAGAATTTTTTTCTTCACATTTGGGTTACAATCTAGGAATTGTTTGTCCTAGCATTATTGTTGTGTGTGTGCGCGCGCTTGCATCTGTGTGTAACTCCCGAATCTAAATTAACACCTCTGTACTATCAACTTATCATTTCACTGGAAGCGTTGACGCTTTATAAGTAATCATCATGATCATTGTGGTAACAATGTGGTACAGTTACAGCTAGGCATCAAATTAAGGACAAAGGAGAGGTGAGGCTTACTTACCAGGTAATGCACTAACTGCAACTGAAAGAAAAATAAATTATATTAGCTCTATCCGCCTTTTTTCTCTCAATATATTTGGAAATATATTGAAATAAACCTGCTTTACGAATACTCTCGAAGGTTAACCTTAAAAGATCATGTACAAATGGTCAGCCATGCAAACCATGCATGAACAAATGGTCAGCCATGCAAACCATGCATGAACAAATGTTAAGTATTAAGGTTTATTAGGTTTTCATGTACAATTTTAAGCTCCACACACAGAATTACCTTTCTAACCCACCTCTCTCTCTCTCTCTCTCTCTCTCTCTCTCTCTCTCTCTCTCTCTCTCTCTCTCTCTCTCTCTCTCTCTCTCTCTCTCTCTCCCAGAAAGCCTCATGTGCACTAAATTTGATATCGATGTTTTTATTACTATCACAGGGTCAATACATTTGCTGGCGGTCTACAATAGTCCCCAGTGCACAAATGTATCGCCACCCAGTAGTCAGTACTTCGGCAGTAAGATATATTTTGTCATCGAAATTTACAGTTCCTAAATCGCGTAATTATTACTAAATACTAAGGTTCTCTCCTCACAGACATAGGTGACTTTAGCTGATTTTGGCTGTCCTGTTTAGACACTCGGTTTTCTTGTTCCAAGAGATTAAATAATGTCGTTTCAAATATTATGGCTTTGAATGTACCTGATGAAGATACTAATTGTGTTAGTCGTTGTTTCTTCTCCTGGATTTGTCAGAACATCACGACGGGTGCTAATATAATGGGACAGGAGATGCTAATTCTATCGTAGCACCTGATCTCACTTGCATGTTCAGTTGTAAGTATGTATCCGGAGTGTCCCTTTAACATTCCTTTTAATTTGGTTATCCTACAATTAATATCTCGTAGCCACGACTTAACTATCTAGTGGGCACGAGATAAATAAAACATACCTCATGTCCTTTCCATGCTTCCGTACCCATCTAAAGCGGATGTAAAAAAAAATTTAAATTTTTTAGTGAGTCTCATATGCGTAGTCTTTTTGTTTTTTGTGTTTTTTGTGTTTTTTTTTTTGGTGCATTGTTGTTTGTCCTTTTGGTCATTGCATTAGCTGTCCTTGTCTGATTTGTGGCTTCTTTTTGTGTTTTTGCGCTTTATCTCAAATTAAGTATATTATATTGTATATGATCGCAATATCAACAACTTAAGGAACTTACCTATAACCCATAGCAACAGAATTAACATTTTGTAAGCCAATTGCATACTTGTAATATGTAAAAATTGTTCCCAATTATGACACAACTTTACGTAACATGACATTATATAGATCACATTTTCTTATCAAAATATGAACTACATGATGACAGAGCATCTGGATTGACTATTTGCCATAACGTGCATTATTGTAAATTATTTGGACAGAATGAAAACAGAAACTAGTACGAAATACCAATAATGCTACCATATTGATTGATTGATTGATTGATTGATTGATTGATTGATTGATTCTTAACGCCAACTTTAGCAATATTTCAGCTATGTCGTGGCGTTCCATTATTTGTAGAATAAAACAAACCGACAGAATCTTTGACAATAAAAACTTCTACAAAACGGTGTTTTGCAAAAGGTTTTTTCTGAAGAATTTCGGTGTTTAAATGCTAGTAGGACTACCGGAATTGATGATATTGTAAGCATAGTCCGTTTTGAAGATAGTCCTTTTGACTTCTACAAGAAAAAATTTGGGGGTAATCAGGGGTAAATCTTTATAAAAAAAACATCCTTAAAAAATAATTTTTCAAACCATTATAATCATAGATGTCTGTTAATATATGATATACACGAACTCTGACAATTAATTTCAAAATATTGGGTCAATTGCAAAAAAAAGAAGAAATGTTACCGATTGGATGTTTATGTTAATGCGGTTTTCTGAAGTATAAAATAAACTGTATGTTCAGGCGAATGCAAATGATTTTAGAGCCATCACAGCAAGACATTCGCATATAATGTATATATTTCAATGTACCGTGTCACGTTGAACATTTAAAATATCAACTATAGACAGTGGACAAACGTATTCGCACGCTTCCAATTTTCCCTATATATTTCATATAAAACAACAATTTTTCAGAGGCTTATCCTGAAGTCAATTCACATCCGATTTCGATATTTTTTATATCAATAAAAACCGAATTTTATGTAGTTTTACTGTATAATCTCAAATTAATTTTCTATGATAAACATTTTGAGAATATATATATACAAGTTAAACACAAAACTGATTTAATTTCTTTCGAAATACAATGCTTTGATAGTACCTTTGTAGACAAATTATTTAAGTCTGTGTTTAAATCATGGCGATTTGGAAAACATGCTTTAAAACGTAATTTCAAAATTACTACTATAAACTACATATCTTTCTGCTTTCGTTGATAAAATAATGATTAAAATCGGATGTGAATTGATTTCAAGATAATATTTTGAAAAACTGTAGTTTTATATGAAATATATAGGGTAAATTGGAAGCGTGCGAATACTTTTGTCCACTGTCTGTATCTAGCACTCAAATTGGTATAACATTTAAGTTTTATGTCATGAGATGAATTAATTTTCTCAATTTATATTCTAAGAATGCTCCATAGATATTATTATTATTATTATTATTACTATTATTAATGAAACAGAAAAAGAAAGAAAATAGAATTATCGTAATGCTATAATAGGCGACCTTTTAAATAATTACCAAACATTTTGAAATTAATAGTTCGTATATATCATATATTAATTGGGGGAAATGTTGATGTGTATTTGATTTTTAAGATTTTTGTCTTCAGATATATGGAAGTCAAATGAACTATAAACACAATCAGGTCACTAACTGTACGGATGACACCTTATCTTAACATGATCTTATTGGCTGCAATAGTAACCAGGAAGTCATGTATAAAGTCGTTCAAGGTAGTGTCACACAACTGTTTCCTCAATGATACGATAATTATAGAAACAACAATCATGTTTTGTGTATGGCGGGTGCTACTTGGATAAAACATGTACATTTTCT
>MJUT01052344.1:304086-340518 GCA_002080005.1 Gigantidas platifrons
CCCCCCCCTGCAAGTTAAATGGTCGGTCCCTTCCATATATTCAACACCAAATAATGCAATGGAAATCGTTACGTTGAAGGCGAGGCACCCCAGTACTAGATGTTTATTTGGATATACTGAGTTGATACGTGTGGAATAGTAGTATACGGGATCCGATCGATAGTCGAACGGTTCGATGGTCCGACGGTTCGATAGTCCGACAGTTCGATAGTCCGACGGTTCGATAGTCCGACAAATTTAATAGTTCCGCCGTTCATAATTTAATAGTTCCCCAGTTCATATGCTACCTCCGAAGTCTTGTATGTAGTTGAGATATCTCAAGGAACGCAACAGAAGTCCAGTTTATGGACACGATAAGGCGGTTGCTATGTGACGAATACACTGAAATGTAACAATGACAAAGACAACAAGTAAATGTGTCGTCGTTACACTTTTCGGTAATGGCATGATTGTTGATACAAATTTTTGTAAATTTTCGATTTATAATTTTGTTTTAATTGTATTATAACTAAGATTACAACTCCCTCATGCAAAGTTGACCTTACACGGTTTTGGTTGTCTTGTTTAGGCCCCATGACCTTAGACGGTTTTGGTTGTCTTGTTTAGGCCCCATGACCTTAGACGGTTTTGGTTGTCTTGTTTAGGCCCCATGACATTAGACGGTTTTGGTTGTCTTGCTTTTTTAGGCCCTATGACCTTAGACGGTTTTGGTTGTCTTGTTTAGGCCCCATGACCTTAGACGGTTTTGGTTGTCTTGTTTAGGCCCCATGACATTAGACGGTTATGGTTGTCTTGCTTAGGCCCCATGACATTAGACGGTTTTGGTTGTCTTGTTTAGGCCCCATGACCTTAGACGGTTTTGGTTGTCTTGTTTAGGCCCCATGACCTTAGACGGTTTTGGTTGTCTTGTTTAGGCCCCATGACCTTAGACGGTTTTGGTTGTCTTGTTTAGGCCCCATGACCTTAGACGGTTTTGGTTGTCTTGTTTAAGCCCCATGACCTTAGACGGTTTTGGTTGTCTTGCTTTTTTAGGCCCCTTATGGTTTTTATGCTCTCAAATTCTCATGTCATATATAAGTTTTACCCCTTCGTCAGTACCCGTACGTACGACCGTAACAAAAATTTCTGTCGAAGATATCCAAGCTATTACCTAAATGTATATGACTTAATAAATCAAAAGGTTGTATCACGTGAGCAACACTACTCGGGTCTGTCGGTCTAGTATTTTCTGAAGCGACCGACATAAGTAGTGCAATTTAAACGTCAAAAACATGAAAATTTCCGTAAAAAGATATCTCGACTTGATTTGATTTTTGGTATGGAGCTTGTACTATGTATGACTCCTATTTTCAGACCTGTGCCACACTTCTTGTTTGCCGACGACAGGGAGCATCCGTGTCCTACGGATACGTTTGTCTTTTATTTGTATTTACTAGCCATTAATTTAACCATTCATACGTCCGTGGTTATTTGGCGAAATCGCCGATTGCAGTATTGAAGCTGACGACTGCCGGACTTCTTTTTTTTTTAACGTAACTACTCGGCCATACTCGCTGCTGTCAAATTACCAAAGTTTCCGTGCAACGGAAATTGTCGAGTAGTTACGATTGTGTCGGACTATCGAACTGTCGGACTATCGAACTGTCGGACCATCGAACTGTCGGACTAAAGAGCTGTAGGGCCACAACTACGTACTCAAATTAGCTTATGTAAATAACTAATCATACCTTCACAGAAATATTCCACATCCAGATAACTAGATGAGTTAGAGCAAGCATTACCAAACACAGAATCAGATGCCGACAAGTCACAACTTTGTTTACCAGAGCAGCTCTCGTACATTGTCAACAAAGCATTTTCACCTTCACATGTCCCTGTATCACCTGTCCCAGTCCAGCAGGTAGCTGAGTCTGACCTCCCATACGATCCTCGTATTATCCTAATTTTCTGGTCTTTTCCACATTTGATACTTCCTATCTCACCTTCACAGAGCAGTTTCCGATATGCTACAATAATAATCAGTTTAACATCATAGAAATCATATTGTATCAAGAGAGATTAAAAAAAAATAGTGTTACATTGATAAGTATAACGTTAGACTTTAACATAAGTTTTTTGTGAGAGGTGTACTAATTAACAAATAGTTCATGGTACCAAGGGCCATATGGCAGTTTATGGACCAGGATGTCACCCACAATATATTATATGGACCGAAGCGAAGCTGAGGTTCATATAGTATTTTCTGGGTGACAGACTGGTCCATAAACTGCCATTTGGTCCGAAGTGCCGTGAACTATTTGTTATATTATACTTCGCCTCCAAAACAAGCCGAATTTTCTCCCGAAATAAAGACTCTGAGAAACCGGAAGTAAATTTGACGTCATAATGGTGAATCTTACCAAACGATCACGACCACGACGTCCCCCATCTACAAATTAGTCTTTATTCATTCAGTAATGTAAAAACAAAAACGACATCTCTGCTATTTGTATAATGCATAAGAATGGCGTGTCCAGTGTCGTCAAGTTCAGCTATAATTTGTGAAACAACATGACATCAGTATAATTAGCATATCCTTTAACGAACTACAACTTGTTCAAGGTCAAAAGGTCAAGACGTTATAATTGTAAAAGTCTTGACTTGCAAATACAATCTGCAATGGTGCGGTAGCATTCAATTTCGCTGTACCAGTTTCAACAATATTTCAGTTATATCGTGACGGTCAGTTTTGTTGGTGGAGGAAACCACCGACCTGTCGCAAATCGCTTACATAATTTATCACATAATGTTGTATCGGGTATTCCTCCCCATTCATGAGCGGGACTCCAACTCACAATGTTAGTGGTGATAGACACTTATTGCATAGGTAGTTGTAAGTCCATACGATTACGACATACTAGTAGTATGTTTGACTCGTGTTTCTTTGTCTCTCCTGCTGTGTTATTGGACATTACACCCAAATTTGTATCTAGCATTTTTCACATATCTACCAATGCAATAAATAAATAAACGTTAAAGAAAACAGAAAGGGCAATCAAGAATGGACAATCCAGAGAAACAGGAAACATTGGGTACATAAGACACAAGACGATGACAAACAAACAAAAACATAACACAACACAACACAGAAAACTAAATAAGATGAACAATGGACACCACCAAAAACCGGGGGTGAACTCACGTGCTCGACAAAGGTCAGCAGATCCTGCGTAATATATGACACCCGTTACTCGTATATAGTCAATATTGATTGAAGAAAGCAAAACATTTTCTTACCTTTTAAAATCAAAATAAATAAGGAGAAGACGATTAATCTCAAAATGTACTTCATTTTATCATCAGACGTATGACATGTTACACTTATTGTCTTTATGTAAATTAGTGTAATTAATTATTTAATGTTTTTATTAAATACAAACAAGTACAATTACAATTGACGTATGGTTTGCATAACATACATATCTAATTATTAAACTAATTAAACCTAACACAGAACCTATGAATATGACGTAGATACATATTGATCACAAAAGAAACTAAATTGGTACTAGTGACGGTTTTAAACGCATCCCCATTTGAAGAAGAAGAAATTCCCTCCTATCAAATTTGATTTGATTTTGATTTTTGGTGTTTTAACGCCACTTTCAGCAATATTTCAGCTATATCATGGCGACCAGTTGTAGTGGTGGAAGAAGCCGGAGTACCCGGAGAGAATCACCGACCATGGGCAAGCAACTGGTAATCTTTATCACTTGCGGCTGCGAGTCGAGTGCATCCTTTTTGTAATTTACAAAGCCGGGCGCGAACCTACGCCATATTGGTGATAGGCTTGTATGAGTTGTAAGGTAATCCATCTACCTAACTCATTGAGCCACCCAGGCCCTCCCTCCTGTCGATGTAGGGTCCCTGGCCGTGAAATATAGTTTTATGCATGTTTGGAGAATGTCACACACTGTTGCACACGTTAACAACCTCATTTGTAGATTTGGAAGAGTAGAGACCCATTGTAGCCTTTACAACAGGCTACATCTTTCGCTTAATCTAAATTTTCAATATTTTTCTAGTCAAAAGTGGTTGTCCTTGTCCTGTCTTATCAATGTAGTATTGTGGGTGTTGTTTTAACGTGCTATCGTCCTAGATATGGCTGAAATATTTCTCACTGGACGTTAAGGGGTAAAGCCACCAACAATCAACCAATCAACATCAGTTAATATATTACATACTTTTTGTTGTATTCTTTAAAACGTAAAATAAAAAATTGTATTGGCTGTCTTTCGATTTTAGGACCCAATTTACCCCTTTCTGTCTTCAAGACATTCCTAACAATAGTCGTTGAAATTTATATAAGTAAACCACCAATCATTTTATAATCGATGAGGGGTGAGACTTGGAAAAAATTTTGGGCTACGTTTTATCCCCCTTTACCCAATTTACAAATGAAGTCTATGTAAAAGATGAAAATAAAAGAATGTACGGTTCGTTTCAAAGACCTTAAAAGCTTTCGACATTGGAATTTTTCAGGAAATATTAATTATAGATATGCACAGTTGGTACCTGAAAATGTATTTGTGCACTATGTTTATCATCATATTTCACATGGCACAAGAATAATGAGTGAATGTGTGATTTTGCTTAGTGCTAAGTGAGGATGGTTTTATATGACCACAAATGTGTTCCGCTTGTCGTAGATATAGTCCAGTCATTTCCTCATTTATTACTTGTCATCGAATGTGATATATCACCGAATTTATAGCATAAGTAGCACGACTGGTGCTACTATTTGAGCAGGAACCGGTTACCCTTCTGGAACACCCTCGTTGGCTCCAGAATTTTTAAGTATTTATATTGCTTTTTGTTTTTGTAAGGCGATTTCACGTGAGAGGTGATTGTTCGTTTTGCTGAACTAACAACCGCCTCTCACATCAAATCACCGAATCGCTGAACATAAAAATACCAAGACATACATTGTATGATGTTGAAAATCGAGGTACTGGTTTGGGACAGGCATAATTAATATATTGTTATGTAGACCCCATCGACGGTGTAATGGTTAGTGTGATATTCTCCTGACTGGGACTGCAATATATCTGTACCAGTTCAAAATATAGTTTCAATTTCAATGTTTTAGGTAGTTGTAAGAAATACAGAAGAAAAACAAACATATCTACCAAACATGCATGACGGCATAATAAGAAAAGTTTGAAGTGAAGATAGAAGGACAGACAACACAATGACCAAATGAAGAAGGACAAAAGGACGAACAAAACTGGGTAATCAAAAGCCGTAGGTCAAAGAAGGACAGACAACACAATGACCAAATGAAGAAGGACAAAAGGACGATTGATTGATTGATTGATTGATTGATTGATTGATTGATTGGTGTTTAACGTCCAGCGACAAAAGGACGAACAAAACTGGGTAATCAAAAGCCGTAAGTCAAAGAAGGACAGACAACACAATGACCAAATGAAGAAGGACAAATGGACGAACAAAACACTACACAGAAATTTAAATATTGAGCAACACAAATGCCCATTAAAACCTAGGGTACACATATTGGAACAATAATGTAATGTCCTTCTGGTTATATTACCCTATTGGTATCTTAAAATTTGTCTTAAAATGCATAGGTAACTATTGTTTCCATTTTTCTTCAGCTTCTCTGATCAAACAAAAACATCTGAATTGTTACTTGAGGGGAAAAAACAAAGAAAAACGGAAGAATTTCCTGAGTATGTTGTATCGAATCAATCTAAATCAGAGTAAGATTGCATTGTATTTGTAACATATCCAACTTTCCCCAATCATAAGTAGGTTCGATGACTCTTTACTTAATCTTTCTGGTACTGATACTTAAAGTGAAATGAAGTTAGCTCAATGCATGCATAGATAATATCAGTAATAAACTTTGCTTTTTATTTATCTGAAAAAAACCCCTGAGAAAAGAATATTTCAATGAATTATTTAAGTTAACTTTTACATTAAATAGTGCATTTTACTTTGTAATTATTCTTTAACATCAGTTCTTTAATGTGTTTTTTCCTTGTTTAATTTGATCGAATTCTGAGAAAACATAATTGTTGACCCAAGGAGATTTAGACAGCTATATGAATATAGCCCCTTTCTCAGTTTTTGGGAAATTAATGTTTCCAGAAATAAACAACTTCATTGGTGGGAAAATAGTTTGTCTTTTTCATAGAAATTTAAATATTTATAATATGTGGCTTGTTATTTATAGAAATGTTTCATGGTTATTTTCGACATTACAAAAAAATAATTTTTACCTTTGATTGTAATTTCTTGATCCAGCCACACGCAATAAACAGATAATTAGTGTGTACAGGTAAATGGCATCTACATGTATATTGACAAAGATGTTATTGTCTATTGGTAGCATAATAATACATGTAGGTAATACATCCATGGAGACAAAGACATTTATTGGGATTGTAATTCATAATTTGTCTCATTCATCGAGAATCATTCTTATTATGTAAGATATCTACATTGAAATATTGACCAGTCATCTCTCATCAGAAAAATAGCATTCATGGATGTTATCATGTAGATACGATAACGTAACCCTCATTCCGCTTGTGCTCCATTTAGGGTTACGAATCGATCCCATTCAACGTATGGGAGCAGCGCCCGGAGTGATTCACACCGGGCGGTTTTTTGTCCTAATTCCCTTGTAAGTGGTTGGAAAAATTAACGGGGGTGAAAGATAAATATATTTAGGTAAACCTTGAGGTGTTAAATAATCGCTGCAGCAATCCATGGTAGACTTATATCCATCTGAAAATTTGAATGCATAAAATCTTCTTTCTGTCCGACATTTTGTTTACAAGTTGCTAGTTCACGCGCACTTGCCTCGTTTTTGAGATATCCTTATTTGGATCAATTTTATAGTAAAACGTAGTAACAGTTTTCCATATTTGGCATATATGGATAGGCTCCGCCCATCGCGAGAGTCTACGTAAGGTGTTATGGCGGACAAGTAACAATTTTCAAATACGAAACCGGTCTTGAAGATAGAAACAGGGATTGTAACACTTATTTCGTATCACCATTACTTAGAAATTGTTGGGAATAATAAGATATGACCAGATATGCAAAAAGAAAGTTGAAATATTCACGGAACGAAAATTTTAATTTGCTCCCATACGTTGAATGAGATCGATTCGTAACCCTAAATGGAGCACAAGCGGAATGAGGGTTACGTTATCGTATCTAGTTATCATGCAGTTAGAACCACATGCACTTGTTTCATTCAAAAAATATATGCCCCCTCCTCTTCCTTACTTCAAGGTAACATATGACATCTGCCCTTTTCCCCTTCCTCACTTCGCCTCAATATTTTTCGCTTATTTGTGAACCTTTCGCAGACCCAATTATATCGTTGCACTCCCGAGATATTTCTCTTTTCGACTGCCATATTTAAATATATCTACCGGGCCCCCTCAGACGAATTGGACAAGAATATTCAGCGAAGGTAGCTTGTTTTATTTTTAAGTCATTGAAACGGATACAGCCACTTCCGGTTTGCGCTGGATTTTTCATATGAATTCGGAATTCTCTAGACCGGCCATGTGTAACAATGCCATCGTGATCATCTTCTCTCAAATGTAAGGTAAGCCTTTAAAATACAGATAATTGTTCCAATGCAAATGATAAAAATATGTTCAACTCCAAATTATTGACATTTGATTTTTAAAGCACCTTTTTAGCTCACCTGACCCGAAGGGTCAGGTGAGCTATTGCCATCACTTGGCGTCCGTCGTCGTCGTCGTCCGTCGTCCGTCGTCGTCGTCCGTCGTCCGTCGTCGTCGTCCGTCGTCCGTCGTCCGTCGTTCGTCGTAAACTTCTTCAAAAATCTTCTCCTCTGAAACTACCAGACCAATTGGAACCAAACTTTGTCTGAATCATCACTAGGGTGTCTAGTTTCAAAATTGTGTCCGGTGAAGCCGTGCACCAATCAACATGGCCGCTGTTACTAAAAATAGAACATATGGTAAAATTGCGCGTTTTTGGTAATAACTCAAAATCCGTTAATAATATCAGAAATCTGACATGGGGTAAAAATGAGCAGCACGATCTAACTACCCTGAAATTTGGAAGAAAATCTGATTACCCATCTTGGAGTTATTGCCCTTTTTTCATCAAATTTTCAAAATTGTAATACTTTTCGCTCTTTATTTCAAAAACTATAAAGGCCGGTACACACGATAAGATCTGTATCATAAGACTTGTAAAATAAGATTTTTGTATTATAGGACTCTCTTGTACACACACTAAGATCAATCTTGTCAGATTATAAACAAATGATCAAAAACCTCGTGATTTTCCTGCCAAATGGTGTCAACAATGGAAGATGAAGTAATTGCAACTGTGTCCATTATTTTACTATGTGCCCCTATGAAATCATTGAAAAAGAGGAAAGTTAAGAGGAACTGCTGGACAAAACCTTGGATAAAACGAAGAAATGTTTTTGGAGGACAACATGCCTTACTAGAAGAGCCGAGAAGGGAAGATCTAAATAGCTATAAAAAATGAGTTTTGCATCTTTTTGGTTGTAATCCCCCCCTCCCCCCGATATATTCATAAATCTTCTTCTTCTTCCACTGCAACAACAAGCTCAAGCTCAATCTAATTAAAATTCTATCTTTAATTGCGCTCGGTTCTGTTATGTCGCGCATAAAGTTATGTGCGAAATAATCGGGAGCAATCAAAGATCAAATTTTAATTAGATTGCAACAAGCTTTTCCACATCAATATTTGAGAAGTTGGCCATGTTTTGCAAGAACCATGTGCTTTAAGTTACACGTGTATTTATTATGGTACTGATGCAGATGTGTAACCCCCAAATTGATAATTTTGATTGGATAAAAATGAAAGGCCAGCTAAGACTTGTATTAAGGATAGAACATTGCTCTATCCTTAATACAGTCTCATAAGATTTAAAAAATCTATTAATACACTGTATTTAGACTGTACACACGATAAGATTTTGTATTATAATACAAGTCTTATGATACAAATCTTATCGTGTGTACCGGCCTTAAGAGATAGATGATAAGTTGAAACTGCAAACATTTTCAGCATATCAAGATCTACCTACCCTGCAATTGTGCAGAAAATCTGATTACCCATCTTGGAGTTATTGCCCTTTTTTCATCAAATTTTCAAAATTTTAATACTTTTCGTTCTTTATTTCAAAAACTATAAGAGATAGATGGTAAGTTTAAACTGCAAAAATGTGCAGCATGTCAAGGTCTACCCACCCTGCAATTGTGAAAAAAAATCTGATTACCCATCTTGGAGTTATTGCACTTTTTTCATCAAATTTTCAAAATTTTAATAATTTTTGTTTTTAATTTAAAAAAACTATAAGAGATAGATGATAAGTTTAAATTGCAAACATGTTCAGCATGATAAGATCTACCAACCCTGCAATTGTGAAGAAAATCTGATTATCCATCTTGGAGTTATTGCCCTTTTTTCATCAAATTTTCAAAATTGTAATACTTTTCATTTTTTATTTAAAAAACTATAAGAGTTAGATGATAAGTTGAAACTGCAACAATGTGCAGCATGTCAAGGTCTACCTACCCAGCAATTGTGAAAAAAAATATGATTACCCATCTTGGAATTATTGCCCTTTTTCATCACAATTTCAAAATTTTAATACTTTTCGTTCTTTATTTCAAAGACTATAAGAGATAGATGATAAGTTTAAACTGCGAAAATGTGCAGCATGTCAAGGTCTACCTACCCGGAAATTGTGAAGAACATCTGATAACCAGTCTTGGAGTTATTGCCCTTTTTTCATCAAATTTTCAAAATTTTAATGCTTTTCGTTCTTTATTTCAAAAACTATAAAAGATAGATGTTAAGTGTAAACAGAAAACATGTTCAGTATGTCAAGATTGACCTACCCTTTTATTTTGCAGTAAATCTGATTACCCATCTTGGAGTTATTGCCCTTTTTTCATAAAATTTGTAAAATTTTAATACTTTTCGTCTTATATTTCAAAAACTATAAGAGATAAAGGTTATGTTTAAATTGCAAAAATTTGCAGCATGTCAAGATCTACCTACCCCGCAATTTTGACGTAAATCCCAATACCCATTTTGGAGTTATTGCCCTTTTTTCATCAAAATGTTCTAAATCTTAATACTTTCATCTTATATCTCAAAAACTATTAGAGATAGAGGGAAAGTTTAAACTGCAAAAATGTTCAGCATGTCAAGATCTACAAAACATTTCCCCACAGTTGAAAATGTGTGACAACTGTGTGAAGAGTTATTCCTGTTGAAATGCATTATTTTGTTGACTCACTGCATTTGGTTACTCAAATAATCAAAGGGAAGCAACTCTATTACATGATGTGAAGTAGCAAAAGCTAAATTTTGAGAAATTTTACAGCAATTTTGATAACTTACATTAAAGGGGGAACCCCTGCCCACATTTTTTGGAGAAGGGGTCTGCAATGACGAGGGCTACATTTGTTATTTTTTTTACCAAAGTTATCAAGTTTTATTGGCTGATGTTGTTATACCCAGGTGAGCTATACAGGCTCCTGGGAGCCTCTAGTTTTATTTTCTAAATCAATTTAAACCGGACAAGAAGTGGTTGTATCCGTTTCAATGACTTAAAAATAAAACAAGCTACCTTCGCTGAATATTCTTGTCCAATTCGTCTGAGGGGGACCCGGTAGGTATATTTAAATATGGCATTCGAAAAGAGAAATATCTCGGGAGTGTAACAATATAATTGGGTCAGCGAAAGGATTACAAATAAGCGAAAAATATTGAGGCGAAGTGGGGAAGGGGAAAAGGACAGTTGTTAACCTTGAAGTAAGGAAGAGGAGGGGCATATATTTTTTGAATGAAACAAGTGCTTGTGGTTAGAACGAATATAATACGGTCGTGATTTTTGTGTGTGTTGATTTTGATATGGTAGCATAGTGGCAATATATTATCATAACAAATACACAAAACTGCCAGTTAACCCTTTTTTTCTATTTTTTTATTTACAAATAACGCCGATTCGTAAAAAAATATAAGAAATTTTGCATAATATAATTAAAAAGTACTTTTTAATCTCGTTATCGAAAATTTAGCGTCAACATCAAAGATACAATGTATTGATTAATTACCCCCTCCCCCCCAAAATGTTTCCGGTTTTTTGACATCTTAATTTATCATGGGAAATAACTAAATAAAGCTTAAGGAACATTTTGAAATCAGTGTGAACGTAATTTATTCTAAAATTAAGCTATCACCAATATATGTTTCTGTTAGTATCATTATTAAATTTTTATAATGCAAAATAGCATAGCCGTAATTACTAGTAAGTTCAGCCAGGGATCGTCTAAATAATAGATTTTACAATAGAGTCTAATGGACGAAATCCATGGGTTTTATATATTTAATTTATATAAAGTTTATGTTATATTTATTTATTCATTATATTTATTTACAATGACCCGTTGACTCCAATGTTAGAATATTATTGGGTATCCTATTATCTAAGACAGGATACAGGTCATGTGACGACTGCCAAAGGCACTCAAGTTGGGCTTGACCGATTAGCCATGTGATTAGGACAATTGATCTCCTGTCTGTCTGCTGCTTTATAATTATTTTCTTCCTTTAAAAAAAAATTAAAATGTAAAAAATATATTTTACATTTTGCATCCATACAAATAGCAATGATCATGATAATTAAAAAAAAAAGAAAAAAAGAAGAAATAAACATAAGAATGAAGTGATTCCGGAAACTGATAGACGGATATTGATACCCATTTACTCACGCCTTTTGACACAACATAAGCGGCCAATCTCCATCAACAGATTTCGTTGTCAACAAACTTTCAGAGGGGATCCCCTTTCAGAGGATGTGGGACATTCGGTACAAACAAAATAACAACAAACACTGAGTTTTAACTTTGTAAGTGCAGAATCAATGTTGTACTTTATGATATTTAGCCATTTTGTACTATCAATTTTACAGCGCATAAAAAAGCAACAGGCCTAGTTATTTTCAGCGCTACATTTTGATTAAACTTCCGAAGCCGGAGATACAGAGCAGAAAATTTCTTCTGCAGTCTAATCTAATCTCAATGAAATTATTTTCAGCGCAAGTTGCTGTCTATTATCAATAGGCTGTCATCAATAAAAGAAAATGTATGTGATTGTTATTGGGGCTAATCTTAAGTTAGGTTACACAGGCACTTGTCTCAAAAAAAATTACTCCCCTATTCCTTTACATAACACAAGGTTCTTAACTTACAGAAAAATAATTTCGACTGGCTCATCAATTTCGCGATTTTTTCGATCGGTCTACAACGCTTCGGTTTTGGGACATACATAGCCTTTATCTACATTGATTTATCTAAAAAAGCATGTATAACACACCTACCTCAGCTGTCTATCAACAACGTCACAGCCCATTTGAAAGACGTCAGACCTACCATCATCTTAATCTCACAACGAGATGGAAATACAAAATGCTAGGTCGCACTTAACCCGATTAATCCAGTCGTTATATTACTCTCCCGCTGGTCGCTCATCCAGCGATAATGCCGATAGAGGGCGCAGTATTATTCATTTATTCATTCAGTGCGAATCATGCGACCTACTTTTGTAGCTACTGTATTTCCATCTCGTTGTGAGATTAAGATCATGGTAGGTCTGACGTCTTTCAAATGGGCTGTGACGTTGTTGATAGACAGCTGAGGTAGGTGTGTTATACATGCTTTTGTAGATAAATCAATGTAGATAAAGGCTATGTATGTCCCAAAACCGAAGCGTTGTAGACCGATCGAAAAAATCACGAAATTGATGGGCCGGTCGAAATTATTTTTCTGTAAACATAAGAACCTTGTGTTATGTAAAGGAATAGGGGGGTAATTTTTTTTTGAGACAAGTGCCTGTGTTAGGTTAGGTTCGACTGTGGACGCTGGCTTGAAACCACTATATCCACCTCTTCTTCTACTTTGCTAGACCGCGACTTTACGTCTAATTAATTAATCTTATTAATATCCCAAGCCAAAATTATATTTATAATCGTCATTTTGCTTAGAGTTAGAGCTAATTATTAATAGCAGGTGCGACCTGAGAACATTGATAGACAGCTGATAGATAGACTCATTATTAAGGTCATAAGGCTTTGGTTTATACAAAAATACAATGTCTATGTAGGATACGGACACTCCATGAACATGTAACAATTTTTTGTTTTCCAAATCTCTGTTTAATATCATGTAAAAAAGCAATTGCTTTTATAATAAGACTTCTCATTTTTATTTTTTGACAATAAAATGTATTCATAAAAACTTTACTGATCGAGGACCAATTATCGTCATTTTTTTCTTGTTTTTGTCAGATTATTTCAATGTAGTCCAATAAACCCCTACAAGCAGCTCATATTTTTTAATGTTACCAATGGAGTTATCTTGGATGAAAATATAAATAATTTTTATATGCACATGCTCGTATCAGGGACCCTTTGTAAAGTTGTTGATTTTTGTCACTGAATCGGGAGGGAAGAGAACCAATTATCGCCATCTTGTTATGGGAAAATATATATATATAAATCAACAGTGAAGTTAAAAGAAATGGCCTTACCACAAAAAATGAAGGTGTCACCAGTATTTTGCGATAATTAGAACACCAATCTGTTAATAATAGCGACTGGCATACAAATGTAGGATTTTGCTGTCTGCTTTGTTACCATTTATTACAGGGTTGGGCGGCCCTGCAAATACTCCTCAAGTGGCAAATACTGGCAAATACTGGTCGATTGAACTTTTGAGGATTAAAATACTGCATATATCTAAACTAAATTGACTTATAATAATACTAATTCACTTATAAATGTTAGATTGAATGTTAATATCAGTTTATCACCATATAGTACAAATAGTATAAAATATTTTACAATTTAAAATACATGAAATATCTTGAAACATACTTAAAAAAAATGCATGTAAAATCTTTTAATTATTGATAATTTGTCTTTTTTGACATTTAACAATCTGACAATACAGGGAAAAGTTCACCTGGCCTCTGGTCATTGACACTTAATTAGGGTCTTAATTATTAAAACAACAACTTTCAAGAGAATGTTTATTCAAGGGGACATTCTGGATATACAGGGACAGGATAGAAACACAATTTACAGAGTATTTAACAAATGGGCTTATACTAAATGTTAAACTATATAGCAATAAATCAGCATTATTGAAATGTTCTAATTGAATGTTGACCAGTCATTATTTCCAGGGTGGTCAATTCAATCGACCAGTAAATGCCGGTATTTACCAGTATTTCCTGGTATTTACCGGTAAATACTGCTGGCATGGAAAATACTCATAAATGCCGGCATTTTGCCAACCCTGATTTATTATTGTCGTCTGCAAAAAATGGCCCAAAAATTTGCGTGCAGTCGCGAGTAACGTGCAAGTTGGCAATAATTGGTCTTTGACCAGTAGATTATACTTTAAAAAAAATTGTTTAGATTGTGCTAATAATAAGTTAGGGATCGTCTCAAAATGTGACAGTTTTTTCAAATGAAGTTAGTTTCATTTGGCTCAGACCACCCACACACCCCCTCCAAATGAAAGTGTGAAAAACCAAACTCCACCTAAAAATATAGGGTTTAGAACCATGTATTCTCCATATACATGTCATGATAAAGGGTCTATCTAGACTATGAATCTTTATCCTTTCAAAATCACAGACACTTGATTTCATCTAAGTGTACATATAATTCAACAAGCATACTGTACCAATAAAATGATATTTATAGATTAATATGGACATCTCTGTAATGTGCATTCTTATAATAAATGCAAAGATCTGGACCACTTTAAAATGTTCCAAGAATAGAAAACATTATTTTTTTAATTTCCAAAAAAAGAAGACCGTTGCTTTTCGTTGCGTATTATATTTAGTTGTACCACAAACAGGAAACCAGAGCTCAATCTCTACCCAGAGTTGTCGGTCCTTACACTCACTCCAATTTCTGTCAACGCCTGATGCCAAGAATCTTGGCAAAATCCGTTTATTAAAGGGTAACTTGATATAAACCGGTTATAATGACCCCATATATTGGAAAATATGTAAAGAATACCATATAACTAATATTTGAGAAGCTTCTTTGTTTATTTTCAAACGAAGATAAGGGATTATTTTTTATACGGTGATCAGTCATACAGCTCATTCTGGTTTCTTGTTGTAATAGCTTCTATAGTTACTGAACATTACACTGGTAATATTTTATAAAAAGGAAACCAGTTTAATACAAAGGTAAGTAGTCTTTTAGGCGTTGACAGAGATTGGCAATCTCCCATACAGAGTTGTCGGTCCTTGCAGGCTCTCTATCTCTGTCAATCGTAACTACTCTGCCATTCTCGGTACCCTGCAAATAACCTCGTATGTATTAGGCGTATAAATCGCTCTACTTTTCACATGTCAGTTGCATGAAAGTTTGATAAAGTTATATTTTAAACAATTTTCTATATTTTGATTATTTTCATGGATAAAAGTTAAAGTTTTAATTAGTTCTGCATGCTTAGATTTTACTTAGTATGTCTTCCACATTGGATTTTCGTGGACTATATTTTTGTGCGGCTTATATATAATTAACTTCCGGCAAACAATTTAAGAAGAATTCCTACTATCTGCATACAAGGTTATTTGCAGGGTAGCGAGAATGGCCGAGTAGGTACGATTGTATCTCTGTAAACATCTCAAAAGTAGTCCCAAAACACGTGATCATGTAACGAACGATCATGTGACAATTTTTGATCAAAATGGCTGAAGAACAATGAATCTAACGCCCCATAAGAACCGTGATATTGATTGTTTTGTTTGTTTTAGCACAAATGTAACATCTTTTAAATTATGTTGACATTTTATCGGATGAATAAGTAAACCAAATTACTCAGAATAGGAAAACGTTTCACAAAAATATAGTCCCTATAAATATAGCTTTTGTAAAATGGTATTTCGCCTCAAATAATATCATATTTCACGTCAAAACTAAAGATATATGCAAAAAAGACGAATAGCATCTTAGAAGCAAAATCTAGAGTATATTAATATTTTAGAAGAATCTTGTAAAATTGAGACGTTTACAGAGATAGAGAGCATGCAAGGACCGACAACTCTGTATGGGAGATTGAGAGATTGGAGTGAGTATAAGGACCGACAACCCTGGATAGAGATGGACAAGAACTGTGTACATATACACCCATTACTTATTCAGTACTAAAGAAACAGTACAATATACAGACTCGAAAGAAATTAAAACGATGTTCCATTCAATTTTATGCCGTTTTTTAAGTGCATTTTTAAAGATTTATTGACAAATCTCAATGTGCAATTTTTTGTTTTTTTCCAAATGTGACAGCTGAAAACCACCCACCTACCAAACGTGACAGCTGAAAACCACCCACCTACCAAACGTGACAGCTGAAAACCACCCACCTACCAAACGTGACAGCTGAAAACCACCCACCTACCAAACGAAACTAACTTCGTTTGAAAAAAACTGTCACATTTTGCGACGATCTCTTAGGGTTATTTCAGAATTCTCCAAAGAATTTTACTAAATAATTACAAATAAATTTACATTACAAAGTTTGTTATATACAGCCGTGTAGGCTAATTAGACCAGGGTTGGGCGGTAAATTCCACCCCCGGTATTTACCGGTAAATACCAGCCCGGCAAATACTCCCCAAGTGGCAAATAGTGGCAAATACTGGTCGATTGAACTTTTGAGGATTAAAATACTGCATACATGTATATCTAAACTAAATTGACTTATAATAATATATAATAATACTAATTTACTTATAAATGTTAGATTGAATGTTAATATCAGTTTATCACCATATAGTACAAATAGTATAAAATATTTTACAATTTAAAATACATGAAATATCTTGAAACATACTTAAAAAAAATGCATGTAAAATCTTTTAATTATTGATAATTTGTCTTTTTTGACATTTAACAATCTGACAATACAGGGAAAAGTTTACCTGGCCTCTGGTCATTGACACTTAAATCACTTAATCATGAGTAGTTTAACATACATGTATATTCCGGTTTTCTGTGAATTTTAAACCAATCCCCAGAATTCAGAGTTTGTCCACTTTCAAAATTTATTTGGGACACCTCTACCCTCAATCCAGGGTGGCTGCCATTACGAAATGTAGAAATTTAAGTAAATGACCCAAAAAAAGCTGAAATTGGAAGTTTAAAATATGTTCTGACTCTTTCTAAAAAAATTAGTAGTCAATTTGAAAAGTGTTTACATGCTCTTGAGAGTCTCTTGTACAAATTTTTTTTGAAACTTTTCTTGCCTTCAATGTGCCTTTGTTTCTATTTTTATTACTCTAATCCTAATTCTTTTTGCAAATTAGAATCTCTCTCTTCTTTTTAACTTCATTCACCTTCAGCATGCTCTTTAGTCTTGTTACAGAGACACTTTGCTAGTTTCCAAATAAATATCTCTCTTTTTATGACTTCATTCACCTTCAATCTACCCTTATTACATAGACACTGTACTACTTTGCAAATTTTTTTTTTTAAACTTTGTTCAACTTCAAAGTGCACTCATTTCTGTTTTTGCTACTATACTAATTATTTTTGCAAATTAAAATCTCTCTTCTTTTAAAGGTCGTTCACCTTCAACATGCCCTTGTTACAGGGACTGGTTTGCAAGTTAAAATTTCTCTTTTTAACTTCGTTTACTTTCAATGTGCCATGTTGCAGAAACTGTACTGGTATGCAAATTAAATTTTGTTTATCTTCGTTAACCTACATGTACATTGCACCCTCATTTCTGTTTTTACTACTATACTAATTCTTTTTGCAAGTTAAAATCTCTTTCTCTTCTTTTTAAGGTCGTTAACCTTGCTACAGAGACACTACTGGATTTCAAATTAAAATCGTTTTTTTTTTTTTTTATAACTTTCACAATCTTCAACTTAATGCCATCATTTCTGTTTTTTCTACTATGTTTCTAATTCTTTTTGCAAATTAAAATCTCATCTTATTAAGGTCGTTCACCTTCAATGTGTGCTCGTTACAGAGACACTGTACTGGTTTGCAAATTTAAATCTTTCTTTTTTTCAAATCTTCATACATTTTTTGTACATTGTACATCTTCATTGAGCACACATTTCTGTTTCATTATTGTACTCCTAATTCCTTTTGCAAAATAAAATCTTTTCCCTTATTAAAAAAAAAATGTTCACCTTGACCATGTCCTGGTTACAGAGAAACTACTGGTTTACCAAATAAAATCTTTCTTTTTTTATTTTTTAAAGCTTTCTTCACCTTCAATATGCACTCGTTTCTGGTTCATTATTTTACTCCTAATTCTTTTTGCAAATTAAAATCTCTCTTCTTTTTAAGTTTGTTCACCTTCAACATACCCTCGTTACAGAGACACTACTGGTTTGCAAATAAAATCTGTCTTTTTTTTTTAGCTTCATTTACCTTCAATGTGCTCTTGTTACTGACACACTGTACTGGCTTGCAAAATAAAATCTCTCTTTTTTTTCTTCTTTAAATTAAAAACTTTATTCACCTTCATCGTGCCCTCGTCACAGAGACAGTGTTCTGGTTTATGTCTTTATTGACAGCGATTTCTATTTAATTATTGAATTTTCTATCCTGTGCTTACTTCTTACAAGGCCTGATCATGTAATTTTGATTTTTCTCGTTGACAACAATCGTTGTATTGATTAATTATAGCTACATCATCATTAAGGAAAATTTACTGTTAGTCTAATTAACAGGGAGAATTAATTGTTTTTGTTTGTCGTTTGAGGATTATGCCTTCGTTTGTTAGTGAGTACATGTATATATAAATACAGTTAAAGGATTTTTAAATTAAGTTTGTCATTATTTTGATTTTTTTAAACTTAATATTATTTTAAGGTAATTGAATTATTCCAGGTTAGCGTTCGTTAACATTAGTCAGTATTATAGATATGGAGGGTGTTTATCATTGGCTAATTCAATAATCTTTCAGAATCGTAAAAATAAAAGCTTTTTTTGTGTGCGTCAAACAATAACAGTAATTAAGTCCTATACAGGTGATCGGTTAACACACTCGTAGGAAGGGGGGTTCAGGGGGTCTCAAAGAAGGATTTGGGTTGAACTATGATTATTAAAGTTCGGATTGTAATCCCTCAGCCACAAGACCATGTTGCATTGAACCCCACTTAAAAAATTCTGGCTTCAGGCTTGGGTTAAAGGTTAGGGGTATTGGTATTTATTGGCAATTACAGCAATTTATCAACTGTAGTATGACTACTCAATGGGATGGGGGAGGCCCTAGAGAGGAATAAATACAAGATGGGTGAAACTCCTTAACTTAGGTAGGCATGTGGTAACATTAACATGTGAGGTAGAGATCTATATGTACAGTAAATCCTGTCTAAACTGAAACCCTTTTGGACTAAAACTTTTGTTTGTTCACAATAGACAGGTTAAAATCACAAAAATTTGCAATATTAGGAATAAATCTAATGATGCCATTGATGGGTTTTAACAGAGGACTTTGGTTTATTCAGGGTTGGGTTTAAGCAGGTTTCACTATAGTTGTAAACCCACAAGTAGAAAGATAGTCCCCCTCTTATTAGACCATCACTTCTAGCATTAGTGTTCTTATTATAGAGGGGTGATCACTCTTTAGGGGACAATTTAATAGTATTTTTGCTAATTCTTAGTGCATATTAATTCGGCCTTTGGTAAGAAGAGGCCTTATGAGAGAGGGACTATTTTAATACAATCACAAAAAGGTTTTTGGATCTAAGTGAACGATGATCGATAGAAACATTTTGGAACCTTGAATGGCTTGATTCTTTTGATTTTCTTCTTGGTCAGTTATTATGTAAATTTTTGAGCAACAAAAATGTTTAAGATTGTACATTTGAACAATTACACAAATATTTGAGGGGCCGTCATGGCCATAATCGTATGGTAGTTGGATTTACAACTACCTATGCAATCAGTGCCTATCACCACTGATGTTGTGAGTTCGAATCTTGATCAGGGCGAGGTGTACAAAATTATGTGATAAAGTTTGTCAGTGACTTGCGGCATGTCAGTGGTTTTCTCCTGGTCCTCCGGTTTCCTCCACCAATAAAACTGACCGCCACAATATAACGGAAATATTGTTGATAGTGGTGTTAAACACCATAAAATCAAATCAAACCAAATATTTGATAAGGATGATTTTAGGGGGACACTTTGTTTGGTGACTGTAGAATAATTAATTTGGTCTGATTAATCATACTTATTTACTGCATCAAATGTACAGCAATATCAGTAATTTTTTAGCTCACCTGGTCAAATACCATGTGAGCTTTTGTCATCACTTGGCGTCCCTCTTCTGATCTGTCTGTTAACTTTTCTCATTTTAATCTTCTCCTCTGAAACCTCTTGGTCAAATGAGCCAAAACTTAAAAGGAAGCATCTATGGAAGGAAGGTCCTAAATAGTACTCATTTCGTCCAGATCAGTTAACAAACATGGCTGCCATAGACAGTTCTTGTTTCTGGTTGGTCGATTCTGAAAATCTTCTTCTCTGAAACTGTTGGGCCAAATGAAGCAAACTTTTACAGGAAGCATATCTGGAATGTCCTCTATAAGAATAAGATTCCTCATTTCATCCTAGTTGGACGAAAAACATGGTCGCCATTGGCAGTTCTTAATTCTGATTAGCTGAAATTTGAAAAAAATCTTCTCCTCTGAAACTTAAGAGGCACAATGAATTGTTAGTTTGTAGGAATAATATATGGGAGATTTACATATTTCATGCCGATCGTACAGCTAATATGTCTGCCATATAAGGCAGTTCTTGTTTGTGATTGGTCAATTGAAATAATCTTCTTTTAAACCATTTGGCCAAATTAATTTAAATTTGGTAGGAAGCACCTATGAAAGATTCTGTATAAAGTTTCCTCAAAACAAAAAGACAGGCGAGTGACACAGGCTTCACCCACTGAGCCTCTATTTTATATTAAAAGTGGCAAAAGTTCGATAAATTGTACTATGGCCCGGTAAAGCATAATTTTTGTTACTGTGCCGATTATCAAATTGAAATCAAAATACCCCTGTAGACTGGTTTCACTGTAAAACTGTATAACAGACACCGAGACAGTATATATATCTGTCCTTCTATTGACTTGACGATAGGTCATTGTTTTTCATTGACCGAATCTATCTGTTTGATGAACTCTGTATAGAATTAGAATTTTAGATGACGTTGTGGCAACATGTCCAAAATCCAATTGAAAAATCGTAGGAACAGGCAATATCGATTATCGAATTAGTTAGTTTATGTTGTTTAACGCGACTTTGAACAATATTTGAGTTATATTGTGGCGGTGGCTAAATGGATATCTCAAAACATATATGCAAAAAATGTAGTCAAACCTGTATTAAGAGGTCACCTTTGGGACAAAGAAACAGTGGCCTCATAAGACAGGTGACCTCTTAAAAGAGGTTCAATTCATATGAAATTTTCTATGACAGGACAAGAAAAAGGTGACCTTTTAATGCAGGTGACTGCATAGGTAGATTTAACTGTACATGCTTTTATAGATAATGGGGAGTTTGATTATAGAAAAAAACATGTTATAGATGATTTTTTTTCAGAATTTTTTCTCTATAATTCTGCAAAGCTATCACCAAAATGCCTGAAATTGATTTTACTATAAAATCTAGAATAGTGAAATGAAATACATGTTATTTCTATGTAGAAATTAGTATTTTCCCGATGGTATTGCTGCAGTCCCCAGAAATTCAGAAAAATTTGGTATTTATGCACTCAAGAGTGCATATGCATCATTATGTTTGTTTGTTTGATGGTGTTAAATGCCACTTTCAACAATATTTCAGTTTTATCGTGGCGGTTAGTTTAATTGGTAGAGGAAAACGGGAGACTAGGGGAAAACCACCGACAAGTCACTGACACATAATGATGTATCGAGTACATCTTGCCCTGATCGAGATTCGACCTCACAACGTCAGTGGAGATAGGCACTGATTGCATAGGTAGTTGTAAATCCAAACCTCACGATCACGACGGCCCCTACGGTAATTAAGAGGGGAGCATACATTGTAAATGAAGAATTGTCTAAGGCTTTTTTTTTTAATTAATTGTCAGATATTATCAATGTTACGACTATTTATATTGATTCCAGTACTGTAATTTAATACCAGTGCTGTAATGATATATGTACTTTTAATGTGAAACAATGTTCTAATTTCACAAATTGGACAAGGGTATTGACACTTCCATTGTGTTGGAATAGGAAGACATGGGGCTGTTCCATGCTAAAATTGCCTAAGGAAAACACTAATAATCTTAAGATGTTATTGCAAAGGAAATAAGACCTTTCCTGTGTACATTGTATCAGTTGGTGTTCTAGGAGGTAATTATTTTTTTTTTCGAAAAAGAACTCTCCCTTTGAATAAATACAGTACCTATTGTCCTTTGTGGAGTTCAATGAGAAGTTTAAATTTCTCAATAAAAAGTAAATCATTCATACATGTATTTCCATCACTAGGAGTTTATTTTTTTGTACTGCAAAGTTAATCAAAGAATGATTTTGGGGTTTTTGTTGTTGCTTTTTTGGTAAAACTAGATGTTGAGTGGATGGACCAGATCAAATTTTAAAAAATAGAAACCTGATAATAATAATAATACAAAAAGTTAAAAATAAGTTTTTTTTTATGTTTTGAATCAGAAAAATATGGTTAAAATATATCATTTAAATTTTTTTTTTTTCAATATAAATTACAAGTCATTTTTTTGTGTAATGTTAATATGACCTTTGATTTGTTTTTTTAAACATTTTAGCACTTTAGTACTAATGGAAATATGGAATATTTAAACTGAACTTATATTTCTCATAACTAATATGAAAAAAACCCAATATTACCCTATTTATCTGTTAAATGAGTCTCTACTGTGACCAGTCTGTCAAAAGATAAACTTTTCCAAACCATATAATTTTTTTTTGCCAATTCTAATCTGAATTTTAGTAATATTAGTTTCTATGGAACTCTACTTAGCAACAGTAGTACATATTATAATATTTGGTTACATTCAATTTACACTGGTCTAGTATATATAGTATCATCATCTCATTTTGTAACTTTCACATCATGATATATCTGGAAAAATAACTCATTTGGTGTTAAGCAAAAATCACTCTGGTGCACTCACTCTATTGCTATATATCATGCTCAAAAGTGTCAATGCATGGAAATCAGAAAGGCAAAATATTTGTAATATTTTTAAACCTCTTACTATAAGATGTCCGTTTCTCTGTTGTCCATTATCTTTGGTATGGAATTAGAAAAAGATAGATCAGACCTTTAAATAAGGGGGTGGTGCCAGGTACATTTACCCACCTAAGATGATCTTTTGTACCTCCTGATTTTAAAGAGTGTTGTATAAGATATTACTGAAAATTGTTCAAATTTTAAAGGCATATTGTCTTCGATTTTTTTGAAAATGTTTGACTGTCCATAAATGATTTGCTTAACGCTATCATTAAACAGTTATGCTGCAAAATATACGATTGGTGTTCTTTTTTTGACAAAAAAGACCCAAAGCTATCGTTATCGGAATTATTGTCCAGGATGACAAAAAATTCAAAGTGAAAGTAACAACGCCACTTATAAAAACGGAAGTTTGGAATTCTCGGGGGTTTAGCTTTGAGGTAAGGAAAATACTGTTAAGATTCAAACACTTCAAATTGTCACGCTCGTTTAATGTTGTTTGAATCTTAACGTTTCGTAGCGTATTCGCCAATAATTTGGTGTTTAATCTTCATTTTATGAAGGTCAGTACGGAAAACAACAATAATTTTGGGTATGAAAAAATACAAATGTGGTAGACAATATACCTTTAATGAAAAGTACTGCTTATAAATAGTGAAGTACTGGTACACTTGAAAAATATTGAAAACTCTGATAAATTGCTTCAATTTATATTACACTTCTAATATTCTGTGTTCAGCAAAGCTTACTCATGAAGATGATTTAATTGTAAAATCTCTCGCTGCATGTATATACTGTTACCACATGCCGTAATTTTATTGGAAATGGCTCTCTGCCTCTGCATGTATACTGCTAAAACACATGCCGTAATTTTATTGGAAATTACTGAAAAGTTGTGAAGAAGATTATTGATGATGGTCTGCAGTGTATATTTAACTGATTAAATAAAACTTGTTTTTGTATACAGTCAAACCTGTATTAAGAGGTCACCTTTCAGACAAAGATAAAGTGGCCTTATAAGATAGGTGACCTCTAAAAAGAGGTTAAATTCATATAAAATTTTCTATGACAAGACAAAGAAAAAGGTGACTTTTTTATACAGGTGGCTGCTTAATAGAGGTGACTGCATGGACAGGTTTAACTGTATCTAGAACATGATATTGTATCTAATAAAATGACAAATTGTCAGTGTGGAAATTGTAACTTTCGTTAAAATTGTGGGCGTAATGTTACTAGTGGGAGGGGAAAAATAATGTAAAAATTTGTTTATACTATGACAAACATTTCTACATAATTCATTGAACTCAGTACAAATTTTATTACAAACTTATCTTTTTTTTTTTCAATATCATTAATGGTGTTCTTTCTGCTCGCAACACTACATAACAAAATTAATTGAAATGCGTGTGGAGTAAGATGACCCAGTTTTCATCAGTAATATTAGACATTAATTATGTTGCAATAATTCGATGACCCAATAAATTATTTTTCATTAGATTGCCTTGCCTCTAGTCTTTGTTGATAAAACCTACTAACGTAAAAAAAAAAATATTGACCAATTTATTTTCCAATATAATTAATTATCTCCCCTGGCAGTCGATACAATCCATTTCGATCTGCATCGAACCATTAAATTAAACAATATATTTGTTTGACCAAAGTAGAAAATAAGATTGGAGTGGACTCTAGCCCATGACATTATCTCAAGACAAACGCTGTGTCCATAATACTGTGATTACATTCAACAGTTGTATTGACTACCAAGGGGAGATAATTAATTAGTTAATTGTGACATTTTGGACCATCTTCTGTAGTAGTAGTAGTAGTACTATGTTTAGATTTACATTTAACTTTATGCAGTAAAATGCCTATCTTTCTGTGACATCCCGATTTGATCGTCCTTTCTTCAATTGTCCTTTTCAGTTTTTCTGATTATTTATTATCTATCATTACCATGCCTCCCATCGTCTCTAGCCCCACTGTTGATCACCCTCTGATATTGTATTTGCCGCCCATGAGTCATTTGAAAGGTAAACTAATTAATTCCTTATACTCACTGATAATTTATCTCAAATCCGATTGGCTCTGTAACATATGGAGGTGGTAGGGCCTTATAGGAAAAATATTTCAAAACTTCTTCTCTGAAACCTATTGAACACATTTCAAACGAAGCTTTTCTAGTATTTTTAATTGGATGGTCCTCTTCTAAATGTCTGATTTTTGTGTTGATCTTAAATCCAAGATGGCCACCATCTAAGGCCAAATTATATTATAGAACACTATGGGAGTAGGAATAAATAATTTTTCTGAGAAACTAGAATCTTATTAGAAACATAATCATTTGCTAGTCCTTTACACTTTTCTCATATTGTGTATCATTCAAAAATCCAAGATGGCAGCCACCATAGAGCAATGTTTAACAATGGACCCTATATAAGAAATATGAATAAAAGATATTTTTCTCAGAAACTACAATGTTGGTTGTACCCAATTCAAACAGTTCATTAATATACTGACTCATGAGATCTGCTATTTTTATTGAGTGCAAATTAACTCACTCAATCTATTTAATAAATAATATGGAGTAGGCATTGCCCAGATGCGAGCACAGCATTTCTGTTTGGCCAGTGTGTGTGAAAGTTGAATATCACAAAATATAAAGTTTTTTATTGTTGACATAAAGAATAAATTCCGTAAAAAATACTTAAGACAACCAGCTATCGACTTTGACTTTTGTAATATATTACACGCCAACTTTTATCAACTTCCGGACGAAAGGATTTCAATCTCATCATTAGGCAGACCCAACTGTGTGTTGCATGCCCATGTTGCTGTAGAGCTCTCTGTGCTCGCTATTAACATGGCATCACAAGTCATATTTTAGACTCGACGAATCTAGGTTATATATATAATGACGTCACATGCAAAGGTTCAGTCTCATCAGTAAAAAAATATATGTGAAATGTCATTTAAGTCGTACATTTCAACATTATTCATCATGATTGCATTCAAATATGACATATTTTTCATTACGAATTCCCTGATTACGGTAACCTAGTCATTTTCATCCGTCGCGACAAACAATAAATTAATCATTGTCAATTTTGTCTTTCTGTCAGGATATCAAAGTCCAGTGTTGATTATACCAATTTACTAATTGAAGATGCATCTGGGCGTTTGTAACTATCACTGTCTTCAGTTTGTAGTGAAAGCTTTTTGATAACCCTGATTAAATTCAATAATTTAAGAACACCACTGGGGATTTACAAAAAAAATATAATTATACTATTGCATAAATAAAGTATCTAGATGTTGAAATTGTTATCAGTATTTTAGAAATTGTAGCGTTGTCTTGTTTTAGTTTATTTTACACAATATAGCATGAGCAGAATTAGAGCTTTTTTTATATATACATTGTATATTCTGTTGTTGAAAATTAATCCGAAATATTGTGTTAAAAGTGCTGTAGGGAAAACTAGTTATCGAATAATGTTGACTTTATAAATATTGCATAAAATATAGAATTTTTCTGTTCGTATTTATTATTGTGCGATATATTTGCAAAAAAAAAAGAAAAAAGAATGGATAATACGTCGCAGATGTAATAAATATTGCACAAAGAATAAAAGTTTGATATTTATTGTGCAATAAAATTGTAAAAAGAAAAAGTCTGGATACTACATCAAGCATTTGAACAGTTTTAAAAAAAACATGTAAATTAGAGACTAAATGCATAAAGTATGAAATTTTGCTGTTAGTATTTATTGTGCGATAAAGTTGCAAAAAAATAAATAAGAATGGATATAAATTGCATCAAGTATTTGAACAGTTGTTGGTTATTGCAATTTGCAGGAATACTTATTGCAATAAAAGCATATTGAGTAGTTACTGTGTTGTGTGAAATTTGAAAAATAAAAGTAAAAAAGAGTTGCAATTTTGAGAATTATTATTTTATTTAATTGAGTGAATACATTATATTTTGTATCAAAAACTTCAATATTGTAGCGAAAATTTCAAATTTGAAATTGTTGTTTTTTATTATATATACAAGAAGTATTTATTTTTTGGAATAAACAGTTTGTTGAAAATAATACTATTGGAATTAAAGACCTTAAGAGAAAACTTAAAGCTGTTTGTTGTTACAGACCAAATATAGAATATCTGAGATTTGTGTTAATGTGCAAGTAATCACATGTGAGATGATGCTCAAATGACATGGAAGATGCCTCTCATTTGTTTTTAGAGTGCAAACGTAAAGCTGTTGTTGAAATTTAAATAAATAATTAAGATTTATTTAACTTCAACATACATTGTAGGTGTATATTTTTTGTGAGAATCATATACTTATAGTATAGAATACAATTTAGAAGAGATACACACTGATCAAAGATCAAAATTAATTTAAAGATTATGCCAAAAATATGCAGTGAAATGAGGAAACAGTGATTTAAGTAACACAATTAAGTGATTGTGGTATATTGGATTATATATTAGTGTATCATTAGATCAAGATCAGTTCCATATTATAATTTGACATCAGCCAAATGTTACACCGACAAGTTGTAGTCACGGAAGCTTTGGTCCATATATCTGCCGATGAGAAAGAAAATGGCAGATTTGTCGAAGGTAAGCAATTAATATGTGTGTGTGTGGGGGGGGGGTATTTGTGGTCAGATAAACCTTATCTCACTGAAGCTTTGATCCATATAACTGCCGACAAGAGAAAAAATGACAGATTTGTTGGAGATAAGCCGGAATTATGTGGGGAAGGATGTAGGGTTATCGGTAGTCAGATATTCTTTGTCTCACTGAAGATTTGGTCCATAGATCTGCCGATGAGAAAGAAATAAAGAAAATGACAAATTTGTTGAGTTGCAATATGTACATTAATGCCAGAACTGAGGGGTTACTATTTTGTTTATCTTAATGTTGAGAGGTGGCCAGATATATCTCCCTGAAACTTTGGTCTATCAGTTGACCTGACATTGAAGGTAGGACCAGAACACAGTAATTTAGGGGGTAGGGTAGTTCTAATAATAAAACACTAAATGCTCGCTTACTCGCAAGGGTTTTAATGGGATGCCATTACACGTAATGAAGCAGCCGTCGAGATTTCTTGCACTCACTTACAGAGTTTCTGACACCTGCATTTATCAATAATAAGACATAACCTTTCCTTTTGTCCACTATTATAACAAGTTTTTATCACCTACCAGTATTTTAGAATGTAATTCCCACAAAATAAAAATTTGTTTACCAAATGTACATTTTGAATTTCGTCATTTGTGGTCATTTTTCGGTCAAAGCCTCACTTTGGTATTTTTTGGATGCCATATTTGGCGATTTGAGACGTGAATGTTTACATCAGCGGTAGTAAATATACTAAATATTGTAGTAAGAAATACCATATTTGGAAAAGCTCTGCCTTCTGTCGTTTCCGGTTATGGCGAACGATAGATAAATTTGAACAAGGCTGTTGCTACTTTTGAAAAGCATACATTTTTCAGCCAAACTGATTTTAACAAGGACTGGGATCATCAATAATAGTTATAATGAAATGTTTGAAGCGTAAATAGTGAATTTTTATGTTCAACTGCAATATTTTTTTTTTGCTCCATTGTGACGAATGGGACTGTTTTGTAGCTCCACCTATTCACAAGTTTGTCACAGGAGCTACATTATTGCAGCTAGGGGTAGGAGATAAAAAAAACATTATTTCATAGAAGGTATGACAAGGCCCACTGAGAGGGAGGTCGGGTCAGCCGGGGCAGTGCCCCGGGACCCATGTCAGTTTATAATTAAGGGTACAGACAAATAAACAAGTAGAAAGCTATTTTCATTTTTGTTGTACTGATACCTTGCTTATGACACACCGTGGTGGACGTAGTTTGAGTATCATTATTTGGAGAATTTGAGGAGGGGGACCAAGTTTCCTTTTGCCCTGGGGCCCAAAAATTATATTGGTGGCCCGCAGGCCCTGGGTATGACAGAACACACTCATTTTTGAATGGATGTTGTATCAAGTACACCTTACCACAGAAGGGAATCAAAGTAGTGGTGAAAGTTATCATAGGTCTTGATTTAAATCAAACTACATGTAGCATTAAGATCATTGCACCTATTGTTAATTTATTACATTGTATATATATATATATATATGTTCTTCTTAAATGTTCAATGTAACATACATATTTGTTTCCTATGGGACATAAATTCCTTGAAGAACATCATGATTGCAATCGGTAAAGCAAAATTATATTATTACTTAATTGAAGAAAATAAAGATGACGCAAACACCACCAGGAACTTGACTGCAGCAATTACTGATAGAGTGACGAGGCAACATCAAAAAGTTTAATATCAGCCATATCACTTAATTAGAGAACGGCACACCAAACAATGTGGAAAGTCAATAGAGAAAAAAAATAGAGAAAATAACAAGTTATAGACGAAATGTCGAAAATGATTAATGTATGAAATCAATCATAGCCCTGGTAATTATAAGGAAACCCCCAAATATATCCATCGCGATGTATTATTTCCTAAAGGTCTGTTGGAACGCAATCCCAGCGGATCTCGATAATTAGAAAGTTAATATACAAGCAACTTATGGCTTTATTTTGTAAATTTTATGTTTTTTGACTTTTGAGAGAAAAAATATGTTTTTAGTGGAAATTATTTTTTGATATTAGTTTCAGAGGATTAACAGAAATGTGTGTGATTGTAGTTGTGTGATTTGAACGTTAGTTTAATGTGAAGGTTTAAAATCAGTGTTTTAGCTGTTGTATTTCATCAGAAGTATATAATAAGTAAATTTTATTTATATTTCTGTAAATTGATAGATGAGGGATAAGGATTTTGTTGTTTTTAATTTAGTTTTAACGGGCAAAATACAAATGTATTTTTAGAACAGAAGACATTTTGGAATTTCAAAACCTATAATGTTGTGACAGATTTCTGTTTTAATAGGACTATATATATATATAGATATTTAATTTTTATCAATTATAAATATAACATTTTGAAATTTCAGTCGGTGAATTGTAAAAAACAAATAGATTTTTTTATTGATTTTATGCAAAAACTTCAAAATGGTGATATCTGCATGAATGGTTTTAATAAGAACACAATAAACAAAAAAAATCACATGGAATTTAAGATTAATTTTATTTTTAAAAACATGATAATTAGGTATTGTTTTGCTAATTGAAATAATATCTTGAATTCGTGAATAAAAATCGAATGAAATTTTCAGAGTTAAGATTCTTGATGGATTTCAGTTTGGAGATGTTTTCGTTTATTGGATACAAGTAATCATTTTATTTATACGTAAGTCAGATGAAATCAAAATAGACAACACAGTTTTATGTGACTCGCTAAATTATTAAGTTTGAATATATGGGTCGCAAAATATTTTCAAATGGAAGTTACACAACAAAAACGACGAGAAAAAAGGATGATGTTTTAAAAGCGAACAATAAAATTCTATGATAAATTTGTTTGTGTAAAATGGATGATATAAAAAAAACAAATGATTAAATTCTATGATTTATGTAAAAAAAAATGGAAGATGTTTTAAAAAACTAACGATCAAATTCTATGATTTGTGTAAAAATGGATGACAGAATAAAGAGCAGACGATCAAATTCTATGATGACTAATCAAAAAGAGGTCAAAGTTGACGAGGAAATCAAGAATAAAAGGTCAAATTCTATGATGTCAAGTATGGATAGCTTGGCTAAGATACGGTTTGGTGAGTCAATAATTTCGACCGATTTAATCTCAATGAGTTGAGAAAAATATTCAATTTTGTTTGAAATGCGTAGGTATTTTAACTACGTAACTGTAGCTAAGATGTTTCCTTTTTCACAAAATAAGAAAGCCCATCAGATCTAAAGTTCTACAGCTATTAGGTACATTGTAATTTAGCTTAAAATTAAGCTGAACAGGAGCAAATATAAACTGTTAAAACATTTTATTAGATGTTGACTAAATATATATAATATTAGGTCATTGCAGTCACTAAAATGCATAGCCAATAATTTTTTCGTGGGTCAGGCTTATAAGCATTTTTTTCCATCCAGTATCTGAGAAAGGTTTCTTCAATGCTAAAAAACGAGGAGAAAAACAACATTTTTAGCGGATTCCTGATAAAATATTTTGAGTAGAGGCAGTTTGGGTGTATCAGGCACAGTGTTACAGTAAACCAAAACAAACGTTTGGATGACCTTAACACAAAAATGACTTTGATAGATGAACAACAGCATTATTATTGCATGGTGGAGTACATGTACCTTATCTTGTGATCATATTTGCTTGTCTTTTGTAAGGTCAATGATTTGGTTAGTATTTGTTTGTAAAATTTCTTTTCTTTATTTTTATATCGACCAATCGTGCAAGACATTTCTGTGTGTGCCCAGTTGTAATTGGCAAGCTCATCACTGATTGCTCCGTTGAGTATATGAACCCTGACGTGACCCTATACAGTCTGTGGTTAGATGTTGGTGCATTGCCAAGCAAACAAACAAACAAAAAACCAGAAACCACAAGTATCTAATTTTAAGTTGATTCAGGGTACGAATTCAAAAGAAAAATTGTAAAAATTACCAAACCTGATGGCCCATTTGAGGTACTTCCATATGCCTTTATATTAATTGAATTTTTAAAGTTTGCAACCGTACAGAAAATTAACTGATTATTTTTTTTATTTTTTATTACTAGTCACTTTTTAAGATTAATTATCAAATCATATCTAGATATCAGTATGAATATTATGTAAGATTTGCATGATGTTTCATTTGAAAAATTTCTTACAACAGTTATTTCCCTTTTGTAATTTTTTTTGCCATGAAACACTGATGAAATGTGTATGCATCTGAACATAAATATTAGTACATTATAATGAAAAGTCAAACAGTCCAAATGAACCAATAACAGACAAGTGTTGAAATCAAGCAATTTGATTGGTTACTTTTTGCCAGTTTAAATAATATTAACCAATTAAAAACAAACACAGAAAGATAAAAGATTATTGGAACCTAACTGACAATGAGTCATAAATATTGGCAAAATGATAAATTCTTTCTATTAAATGATACCCCCAAAAAATTACTGATAAAAACTGGTCCCCTGTTACCATTGTCTGACTGTTAATGGCACGACCTTTACTTACTCATCTCTACATCAATCGTTTATATTTGACTGCTGGGAAATTTGTGAAATGTATTGTGTCTCCCTAATGATGTAACTGTTTTGATGCTGGAGGGGTTCTAACGAGGATCGAGGATCGTGTTGACTTACACTTAATAGTTTTAACATAGGTCATATTGTAATTACCAAGTACATGCAAATATACATTGATATTCCAGAAAATTACTGTAGGAACTTTTTTCTTTTTGAAATACAGTGTAGAAAACTAGATACCAATTTTTCCTACATATATGTATTTCATATAAAACTACATTTTTTCAATTCATGACTGATTTTGATAATTCTTTTTTTATCAACAAAAGAAATACTGTATGTAGTTTTACTCTATAAAGTATTTGCAAAGAATGACATGTTTTTCAAATAAAACTACATTTTTTTTAAAATACTATTCTGAAGTCAATTCATGTCCAATTTTGTTAATTTTTTTTATTAATAAAAGCAGAATTATATGTAGTTTTAGTGCTCTATTATTCTTAATAATTTTGTACACTGAAAATTTTGAGAATACAAATAAATGCAAGGGAAACACAAAACGTTATTAATATCGTCCACAGCAGAATAAATCTGTCTAAGCTGAACCCCGGACAAAACGGAATCGTGTATAACCCAACTTTAACTTTAAGTCCCAATGTAGCAGTTCTTTGTTAATCTAACCTGTAACAACAAACACCTTATTAGTTTCCATTCAGAAACTCAACATAAATGCTTGGTCATTAAATTAGTCAATTTCAAAAATCTTCTTTTTGGAAACCACATGTTATGTAATGAAATGGATGCAAATTGCTTGGTAGAAATGTACCTTGAAAAATCTTCTAACAAGTTTTTTGTTTTCTTTGTTGATCGAAAATCTACTGCAGGGTAAAATAAAAATGTTCTTGTAGGGTCCTATATATTATGTTTGATTGTTAAACACCAATCAATAAATAAACCAATCAATCAATCAGTCAGTCAATTAATGAATCAATCAATCAATCATAAAGCATAGAACCCTGCAATGAAAATTGTTCTCTGAAATCACTGAATTATTTACAAGCAATCTGGGCTCACATGTTCTGATGATTCGTTTTCTTTGTGTTGATGGGAAATAAGCAATGAATGGCCAACAACACTGGACATAGTTTTAAAAATGGAATATATGGACAAATGAAAAAGTAAATTTTGACTGAACCCAACCTTTACATGAATAATTGTTAGGTCTGTTGTATTTGTATGTGTTGAAAAGGCAAGATGCCAGCCACTTGAGGGAAAATTGTACATTATCCTCGACATGTTTCTGTTCAATCTTAATTTCAAGATGGCTACCACTCAGTGACAAATTGTACATTATATCCTATATATTTTTTGTGTCAATCTTAATACCAAGATGGCCAACACGCTGTGCAAATTGTACACATTACGCTACATGATTTTGTTTTGTCAATCTTACTTTCAAGATGACCACCATCCTGTGACAAATTGTACATTATACTCAATCTGAAGTTCATGATAGCCCTATATCATATACTTTTTCTCTGACTTATACATTATATTAAACCCAAGATGTAAATGTATGTGTCATTGAGTTAGGGATATATATTTAGTAGAACTTTTGTTCCAGTCTGGTATTGTGCTGCAGAAAAATGAAAATATGAAGCTGTTATTTTTACATGGAAGTTGTCTAAATGTTTTAGAGTGGCCGGGTCTGGCTTTGGAATGTCTTTACATGAGAATATCAGAGTGAGACATTGCCATTTTACCATTTGAAATTTGTTTAAAGTCTGGTTTTCAAGCGACGTCCTTTTAGTGTTGATCAGTTTAAAGTTTGGAGCATATCAGAGACACTACAGGTGTTATGGCACCTATGACATACATGTACATATGGAGAAGCTCACCTTTGAACTTTTCATGTTTGTAATTATTGTCTGCTGTGTATGGGTCCCATACTGAAGTGGACTAGTGCTTGATATCCATGATGTTTTATTGTTCTACTGAATTGAATAGCATGCAGGTAATCAAAAGATTGTGTACAGTCAAACCTGCTCACGAAGTCACCTCTAATAAGCAATCTCCTGTTTTAAAATGTCACATTTTTCTTGTCCTTTCATGGAAAATGTCATATGAATTGAGCCTCTTTTAAGAGCTCACTAGTTTTAAAAGTTCATATTTTATTTGTCCCAAAGGTGACCTCTTAATACTGGTTTGACTATTTAATTATACCCACCGCAAACAAAGTTTGGGGAGATATATAGGAATCACCCTGTCCATCCGTCCATCCGTCCGTCCGTCCATGTACCTTGTAAGCGCAACTCCTCCTAAACGGCTTATTGGATTTTTGTGAAACTTTATACAGTTGTAGTACACTACCTGCAGATGTGCATGAAGAAATATGGTCGCTGTCCAAAATTTGGAAGGGGAGATAATTCAACTTATACTTTCACGAAAAAGGGGGGGTCGGAGCATGTACCTTGTAAGCGCAACTCCTCCTAAACGGCTTATTGGATTTTTATGAAACTTTACACACTTGTAGTACACTACCTGCAGATGTGCATGAAGGAATATGGTTGCTGTCCAAAATTTAAAAGGGAAGATAATTCAACTTATACTTTCACGAAAAGGGGGGGGGAGGGGCATGTACCTTGTAAGCGCAACTCCTCCCAAACGGCGTATTGGATTTTTATAAACTTTACACACTTGTAGTACACTACCTGCAGATGTGCATGAAGGAATATGGTTGCTGTCCAAAATTTAATAGGGGAGATAATTCAACTTATACTTTCACGAAAAGGGGGGGCATGTACCTTGTAAGTGCAACTCCTTGTAACTAAACTGCAAGCGGGGGGTATCACTCAGTGAGGTCACTCACAGTTCTAGTTAATTTTGTTGCCAGTTTTGTCCACATAGAATTGATCAGTAAGGAGGTTATCTCCCCTTTCATGTTTAGCAATAAAAATATGTGGTATTCATATATTGTTAATATATTATTATTCATATTGAATTGTTAATTAAGTTAGTTATCTCCCTTTTAGTTGTGATGATCAAAACATGAAATATTCATTTATTTTAGATATTATTATCCACATGAAATTAATAAATAGGCAGATTATCTCCCCTTTTGCCTGTGATGATCAAAATATGAAGTATTCACCTTCATTTAATTTTGATAGTATTATCTAGATAAATAGGCGAGTTATCTCCCCTTTCTGTGGCAATCAAAAGCAGAGGTATTCATTTAATTCAGAGGTTATTGTTTACATAGATTTGCTAATCAAGCAGATTATAGACCTATAAAAAAGTGCCATTTTTTTTTCTCATTAATATTGATTTGTTTTATGTATATTTACCCATAATAAATGAATATAGCTGGTGTATTCCTCTTTTGAATTACACAACAGTAAACTGACAAACAACAGGGGTTTAGTAGCCATAGAAATGTTCTGCTTTAAATACTAATTATAAAAGAACTACATATCCAGGCTAAAATTTGCATTCTCTTGTTGTTGTTATTGTTGTTGTTGAGACAGGCAAAAATGTGGTGAGGTTAAACCGTTTAATGGAATCTCAAATCCCATCTTGATAACTGGATCTCCATTGGCAACAGAGATGTGAACAAATGATTTTTAAAAACCTTCTCAGATTCACTTTTATTACTGAAAAAGACAATAGCAGGGTCAATGAATGTTTGTGGTTAACTGACTACTAGCTAGGAAGGTAGAATATGTTGGTCACATGGACAGTACAATAGCAGATCTAGAGTCAATGAATGCTTGTAGTTAACTGACTACTAGCTAGAAAGGTAGAATATGTTGGTCACATGGACAGTACAATAGCAGATCTAGAGTCAATGAATGCTTGTAGTTAACTGACTACTAGCTAGAAAGGTAGAATATGTTGGTCACATGGACAGTACAATAGCAGATC
>MJUT01052344.1:374145-386210 GCA_002080005.1 Gigantidas platifrons
ATGTAAGTGTATCTTATGAATATCTAGGTCAAGTTCGATAATGACAATTTTTCGACAATTTTTACTAGAGTTGTGCCCCTTTTTATACCTCAAAATTGCTAAATATTTGGTTTCCAGATGATAACTTGGGAACAAATAGTCAGATTGAAACTAGGTTTGGTATGTAAGTGTATCTCATGAATATCTAGGTCAAGTGAAATAGCGATCATTTTTTGACAAATCTTACCAGAGTTACATCCCTTTTTATACTTCAAAATTGCTAATATTTTGGTTTCCAAATTATAACTTGTGAACAAAAAGTCAGATTGAAACTAGGTTTGGTATGTAAGTGTATCTCATGAATATCTAGGTCAAATTCGATAATGATGATTTTTCGACAAATCTAACCAGAGTTACTCCCCTTTTTTTACTTCAAAATGGTCCTTGGGTGGTCCCCTTTCAGAATTATGAGTGATACAGGCTCATCTGACCCTCTAGTTTACAGTAGTTTCAAAATTTAATCTTACGATATAACCTTGGCGTCGGGGGACCAGTGGCCAACAGCCTTTTATGTTGTAATTGTTAATGTCATTGCTTTGTTCAATAATACTGCTATTGTTTTTGTCTTGCATGTGAATGACATTTCTTTTTGTTTTACAATAGTCCCCCTTCTTATAAAGCCCCTCCCAGCAAAGGCCATCCCTCTTATCAGGCCCCTCCCAGCAAAGGCCATCCCTGTTATCAGGCCCCTCCCAGCAAAGGCCATCCCTCTTATCAGGCCCCTCCCAGCAAAGGCCATCCCTCTTATCAAGCCCCTCCCAGCAAAGGCCACCCCTCTTATCAGACCCCTCCCAGCAAAGGCCACCCCTCTTATCAGGCCCCTCCCAGCAAAGGCCACCCCTTCTTATAAGGTCCCTCCCAGCAAAGGCCACCCCTCTTATCAGGCCCCTCACAGCAAAGGCCACCCCTCTTATCAGGTCAGATTTCAGACGAACTGAGATAGTAAAATACTATTAAATTATCCCCTTAAATGATGCCACTCTCCTATAAAGCCATTTTGTTCAATGCAGAAAGGGTGGCCTTATTGAGGGTTAAGATTATGGTGTTTAACACCACTTTCAACAATATTTCAGTTTTATTGGTGGGGGCCTTATAGAGGGGGACTACTGTATATTAAATTTTGTTGTCAAAATGATCCGATTTAAAAATCACTTAAATTTTCGAAATATGAAATGCCAATCTCCATACTTGTTTAAAACTGTTTTTTTTATCACCCAAAATCTAATATGTAGGGATTCATCCTCTGTTTTTTTCAAATTGATGCAAATGAAAAAAAAAATTGTATTTATTTTAAAGGAGGGATTGCCAATACTGCAATGACAATTCCCCCACCCCCTTTTCCCATCAGTTAAAAAAAAAGGTAGTCTTCTTAGCTCCCCCACCCCCTTTTCCCATCAGTTGGAAAAAAAAAGTAATTTTCCTAATTCTTATATAACAGACATAATTACTGTAAATTCAAGCATTATAATTAGATTTTTTTTTAAATTATTAATAATGCGAAAATTGCAATATGATAGCATAATTTAACAGCTCACATTTCTGAATAGATTTGTGCATGAACACTGCAGAGTATTATGCTGCAATCAGTGCATTTACTTACTATATAGAGGTGTAGGGGCTGTCATGGCTGTGATCGTATGGTAGTTGGATTTACAACTACCTATGCAATCAGTGCCTATCACCACTGAAGTTGTGAGTTCAAATCCCGCTAAGGTGAGGTGTACTCAATACAACATTATGTGATAAAGTTTGTCAGTGGCTTGCGACAGGTCGATGGTTTTCTCTGAATACTCTGGTTTCCTATACATGTACCAATAAAACTGACCGTCACGATATAACTGACATATTGTTGAAAGTGGGTTTAAACACCAAAACCCTAACCCCTTTATGTAAAGGTATATGTATAAACCTGTTTTTATATGACTACTAGACATGTAAAGTCTCCTGGTACCATGTGTCTTATGTAGAGCTAAGCACAATAGACACTGATCGCACATGAATTGTTCTTTAACACACAATAAGAAATTTATCCAAAATGTCCAATGTTTAAAGGAGCATTAGCTTCGATTTTAACCCAAAAAAATTTATGCTTTGGAAATTGGTAAATAGCTTTAAAATGATGAAATAAAGGTTAATATTTCACATTAAACAGCTTATCGAACCACTTTCTGCCTATTGAGAACGAAAATTACCATCGATTACTTATTTGCTTGCAAGCAAATAATTTGACCTCGCTTTTTCAGTATGCAATTGACCTTACTAATGACTGGTAAAAGCGAATAATTTGTATTTTGTCGCTCATTAACTGCCAACTTGCATGGTTCTTTGTCCGTAATTAACACCGACTAAAAGCAGATTCACAAAAAAATAAGAAATAAGTGCATTGTTCATTGTTGTACTGATTTAATGACAATTCGAGAAACTATGTAAACAATGTCGATAATTAATAAGATGGCGTCCATTTCTTGATTGATCTCAAAACACGAGCAGTTGCATGTTTTTTCCCCAATGCGCGTACATTTCATAACATTTATAAGTTACAGAAACACCTTTTATTAAGGCATCAATCATATCTGATAGTTTTTATAGGTAACAAAAATTTCGATTTGGCAGATAATGCCCCTTTAAGTATTTTTGTTGGTAAGTTTAATAATTTTTTGCATTATAAAATACTTTGTTTTCTTCCTGTTTCTAAAGAACGTATATTATCTATAAATATACCCAAATTGTAATATTTTAATTTACATTTTACTGAGTCAGATATTTCATCTACTAGTGTTCATTTTTTCATTTCATCTCCTAGCATTGTTTTTCAACAGCATGGTCAATTCTAATAATTTATATCTCGAATTTTCAGCACGACCTTGGATTAGATGTCTAAAAATAAGGACAACGACCTAGTTTGTTTGTTTGTAAAGGCTCACAAAAGATATCTTGTTTTGTAGAAATTAAGTCATGAATCTGACTTGACTAAAAAAATGTATAATAAATATTATATTTTGTGCGTTATTAGCAATCTATACATTTAATAAATATTTTAATGTATAAATTGTCAGTCGGTATCTGTACTATATTCGGCAATGAATTTTCGTGTTGTGTAAAAAGATGTTTCAGAGTTTGAGTATAATAAATCTACATGAGGGAAAAAATTAGAAAGGTGCAGCATTATTTTTTTATTTTGCGGTAATAAAATCCACGCCATGATATAGCTGATATATTGCTAAAGTTGGGGTTAAACACCAATCAATCAATCAATCTATGATAATTTTGCAATTTCTGACAACTGGCAAATATGTGTAAATTGTGTTAATTTATTGATATTGTAAATAAGAAAACAAGTTATATTTGGAAGAACAAAAATGTGCCTTTATCAACATTTTTTGTACATGTATTTATGTACACAATAATTAATGTAGGCAATTCAAATTAATTTGGAATTAAATGATTCTATATTGTCTTTATTAATAGTACAAAATTTTCAGTATTATTGAAGATTAACATTACATTTCTTACAATATTCCACCAGATTTTCTTTTTTGAATGAACTTTTTGAATAAACTTAGAATTTATTGTATATTTTTTTTTTCTTTGTTGTATTTTTAATTTCTCGTAAATATAACATGTTTAACCAATTTCTAATGATATTCCACCAGATTTTATTTTTAAATAAAATTAGAATTTATTGTATTTTTTCTTTGTTGTATTTTTAATGTACATGTAAATATAACCTGGTTTAACCAGACCAGGTTATATAACTGGTTTTCTAACTTTCAATTAAGAAATAAAGGCCTATAATCTCACCAGGACCCTATCACTATAATCATGTTTTCCCTTTTTTAATCCTATAAAACCAACACCATTTAACTGTTATAAAAAAAGCCAATTGACACATGATGGGAAGTTAATGAGCCATAAAAAATAGTTCCCCACTTTAATTTGGGTAATTATGGTGTATTTTAAACATGTTTTTGTCATTTTGGCTTTTTACTCCCCGTGCCATTTTTCACCTGAGCTGTAAATTCAGGTATTGTATTGTCACCTTTGACCTAAAGGTATTGTAGCCGTTCACCTCCGATCAAAACGCATGTCATGGCAACATGTGCATGTCCACTGTAGTTATTGTTAATGGGTCACTTTTTAATGGCCTCCAGGTCAAACTGATATTTTCTGCTATTTAAGGCATGCTTTTCTGTCATTAAATGAAAATGAAATAAAATTTGAGGGCAAATTTGTCAAAAAAGTCAAATTGTTAAACCATTAATAAGTAATATAAGTATAATTGTTCGGTAAAAACTTATATCATATACTTGTAGATAAAATAGGTAAAATTTTACACTGTGATAAAACTTTAAAAACTTATATTATTAGTAATAAAATAATATAAATATGTAGATAACTGATTTAGTGCATGTGACACATTTCTGGAATAACCTTCATCAAATACACTCTAAATCAAAAGATTGAAAACCCAAATAAATTAAGCGTTTTTTTGGAAGCAAGACAAACTAACCAGAGATCTCAAACAGAATAGTCAAAATCTGCTAAGGTCATCGATGTTATTTCTTGGTACTAAAGTAAGGTGAATTAGGGACCCAAATTTGATGATTATGTGAAATCTATCCATTTTTGTTTTTGTTATTGTTTTTTGTTTGTTTTAATTTTTTTAAAGTAAAAACCGTTTTAATACAACTGACAAAAACTGACAGCTAGAAATAGACATAGACATGTCTTTATATCAGGGATGATTTGTTTCAGGTATATGATTGATTTCAGCTGTTAATTGCTGAAAGTTACTCAGCACAGTCAGAACAGGTAAAAAATGGACAATTTTTTAAACGACGTTCATTGATATTCAGATATTTTATTTTCTAACCAGAATCTTCCCGTAATATCAATACCTATATCTTTAGATATCTTTAGGGAAAATTTTTGAGTTTTAATTTGGGGGGAGGGTATTTAAATCACTACATTATAAACTTTACTAAAATGGGCAAAAGGAGGATTTAACTGTAATTATTGTGATACAGGTTAAATAAATACATGTTGGCTTGTTTACCCTATGAATGGCATAATCCAAAACATAGATCAGTTAGGCCATGCAAAGTTAATTTCTTGGTTCTCAGGCCCGCCCGCATGTGGAAATTCGTCGCCGCATTGCCGATTTTTTTGCAACAATAGTAAAAAAAAAAATTTAAATGCGGTAGCGCTGTCCGTACGGAAAAAACAACCGCATCCGTTTTTCTCTTATATCGCGTGGTCGGTGAAACGCTTTAAAACGCATCATGCTTAAATGAGATTTAAAGCATCGTTATGACAATGTATAAATAAAAAACATGTTTCCGTTTGACATTTAGACAAAAGATTTATACATTGCCATATTTTTCACAAAAAAAAGAAGAAAAAATGCCTCCCGCATCACTTTTTACAGCAGTAAAAGGATAAAAAAAAATGCCGCCCTCCCTCATCAATTTTGACAAAAAAGGGCCTGAGAACCAAGTAATTAACTTTGCATGGCCTTACACATCTTTTTATTAAGAGCGACAGTTTGTCAATATGTAACCGGGAGACCATATCAAAAAGTTTGAAACAGCAAACATTTTATCCTAATTATTTTTGAAATTCCAAATATAAAAAAAAAACTTAAAGATGTGCTTTATAGAGAAAGAACATAAAGGAAAATGTTTATTACCAGTAGATGAAAAAAAAATATATCAAATTACATGTGTAATGACACGTGGCTTCCTATGATGATATGACTAAGACACCTATAATTAAAGACACCATGGCCTTGTTGATCAAATCTAGAGATAAAGTTATCCACTAGATAAGGTACCTTCTGATCCATTTTTATAGGAGTTACTTCCCCTTGAATTTCATCAAAAAGACAATTCCTGACCTACATTTAAAATGGGAATTCCTCAAAACTTTGCATGCTTGCTTATGATCACATGCAAGTCCACATATGATTATGGCAGTTTGATTGGATAATTTTTGAAGGATTTATTGGTCTTTTTGAAAATCCTGCTATATTTTAAATGTGACTACATATTATTTGTCAATATATATGGAATAACAACAGTTTTTAAGGTCGAGACTGAGCGGGATTCAAACTCACAACTTTAGTGGTGATAGTCACTGATAGATGCTGATTGAGCCACAAGTGAAGTGTAAAGAGTTTTTGTTCTTATCATAAGATATTGAGCCATAATTTTTTTCAAACCATATATCTACTTAGCCCCGCAGGAACCCCGGGGTATAGAATTGGGATCGAGAGCTTCTTCGGCTTGAAGGGGCATCCGTCCGTTGGTTATGTGGGATGTATAAACTTACAACCAACCCGTTGAGAGATTGCCACCCTCTTCGCACGTTAAAGAACCCAGTGTAACAGCTCATTATGAGCATTATGCTCATGATGAGTGGTCCATAGGAGACCTGTTGTACTGGCTAAATTATCCGTCCCTACCCATCACCTTTCCTTGTTTTGAGTCCCGTGGCATTTAAATTTTTAAATGTTCGCGTCCTGAATATAGCTGAAAAATTCCTTGCTGGACGTTAAACACCAATCAATCAATCAATCAATCTACTTGGTTTAGATGGAAAACCCCAATATGCTTTTAAGCTCACCTGACCCAAAGGGTCATGTGAGCTTTTGTCATCACTTTGCGTCCGTCGTCGTCGTCCGCGTCTGTAAACTTTTCATACTTTCATCTTCTTTGAAACTACTGAACAGATTTGGACCAAACTTGGCAGAAATGTTCATTATGAGGTCCTCTACCAAATTTGTTATTTTGGTTTTGATCGGAAAACCAACATGGCCGCCAGGGCCAATAATGTGTTCTGATTGGTTGAAACTTTGAAAATCTTCTTGTCAGAAACTACTCAGCCAATGGAATTGTAACATTATAGAAATGGTGACTGGATGGTCCTCTACTAAATTTGTTATTTTTATGCCGATCGCATATCCAAGATGGCCGCCATGACTCGACTTAGTTTTAACATAGGACACTATGGGGAAAATGTTTAAAAAGTTTTTCCTCTGAAACCAGTAAGTCAGTTTAAAGCAAACATGGCATGAATGGTCCTTAGGTGGTCAACTTTCAAAATAATGTCATGTGACCCCGATCTCCATCCAAGATGGCCACCGTCAGTGAACATAGTTTTAACATAGGACCCTATGGGAAAAATGTTTAAATTTTGTTCCCTCTGAAAGCAGTAAGCCAATTTAAAGCAAACATGGCATGAATGGTCCTTAAATGGTCAACTTTCAAAATTATATCCAGTGACCCAGACCTCCATCCAAGATGGCCGCCATCAGCAGACATAGTTTTAACATAGGACCCTATGGGAAAAAATGTTTTAAAATCTTCTCCTCTGAAACCAGTAAACCAATATAGCAAACATGTCATCGATGGTCCTTCGGTGGTCAACTTCCAAAATTGTGTTCAGTGACCCCAATCTCGGTCCAAAATGGCTGCCGTCAGTGGCCATAGTTTTAACATAGCACCCAATGGCAAAATTGTTTAAAAGTCTTCTCCTCTGAAACCAGTCAGCCAATTTAAAGCAAACATGGCATGGATGTTCCTTGGGTAGTATATACCTTCAAAATTGTGTTCGGTGACCACAACCTTCATCCAAGATGGCTGCCATGAGCAGACATAGTTTTAACATAGAACCCTATGGGATTTGAATAGTAACTTAGATGTATTCGGCATGCAGACATTCTTAAGAGGACTTATTTATGTCAGGTGAGCGATACAGGCTCACCTGAGCCTCTAGTTTATTTCTTTTTGGGTTTTTTTTTTATTGATAGTTAATAATTGTCCTGTTGTGTGAGACTTGCAGTATGTCATATTGTTTATAACAAATTGAATTTTTTAGTTGTTGTTTATGTCTATATGCTATGCCATATGGATATTATACCCCCACTCGTAGAGAGGGGGCTATATTGCAATCACCTTGTCCGTCCGTTCATCCGTCCGTCCGTCCGTTCACACTTTCGTAACAGATATCTCAGCTTCTACTGGAAGAAATGATTTTATATTTGATATATGGCTTTGGCTTGGTGACTTGTACCGTGTCTCCCCTTTCCAGGTTTACTGCACATCTACTTCCTGTTTACAGGGCGACTTAGAATTTTTCATGTTTGCCGTAATGAAAACTTTTACCGCACATCTACTTCCTGTTTACCGTGCGACTTACAAATGAATGATTGATTGATTGATTGATTTTTGGTGTTTAATGCCACTTTCAACAATATTTCAGCTATATCATGGCGACCAGTTTTAGTGGTGGAGGAAGCCGGAGTACCCGGAGAGAACCACCGACCATGGGCAAGCAACTGGTAAACTTTATCACTTGCGGTTGCGAGTCGAGTGTACCCTTTTTTGTAATTTACAAAGCCGGGCGCAAACCCACGCCGTATTGGTGATAATCTTGTATGAGTTGTTAGATCCAGCGACCTAACTCATTGACCCACCCGGGCCCCCTACAAATGAATGAGTGGGGGTATTCTTAGCATGACATAGCGTGCAACATCTTGTTTTAATGTCATTTAAAAGATCATAATCATATTCCTTGTAATAATTTTGAAATGAAAGTTGAATAAAATATTATTTTGTTTATCATAATAAGGTTTGAAGTTCAGTGTAGATAACATGATATTTTTTTTTACAAAATATCTCAAATATTTTGTAAAAATGAAAATTAATTTGATTAGTTTTTATTATTAATGTTAGGTTTTTAATATATATATTTTTTTTAATTGTGAAAATATCATCTAAGTAAATAGTCCAATAGCTTGATATGAGTGTTTTTCGTGCTATTAGAAAAAAAGTTTCCTATTGTTTTTGTTTGGCCTAATGACATTCTGTAATTTTTTTTATATTTTTAAGATACGGAAAAGAAAAGTACAAAAATACAAAGAAAATGCAACATAAAAAAGTTAAATGTTATCTCATTGCGGAGGCTTTGTTTTGTTGTTTTATAACTGACGTATCAACATTATTTTTTTAGATGGGGAAAATTTGGGCTAGTAACTTCCAAAGTCTAAAATCATAGACTGTGTACTCTCAGGGGGTTACAATGTAACAACGGTTAAGGTTAGGATTAACTGCAGTTACAACAATATTTCAGTTATATCATGGTGGTCAATTTTATTGGTTGAGGAAACTGGAATACCCAGAGAAAACCACCGACCTGTCGCAAGTGACTGACAAACTTTAATCACATGTTGTATCGAGTACACCTTGCCATGAGCGGGATTTGAACTCACAACTTTAGTGGTAATAGGTACTGATAGATCCTGAGTGAGCCACAACGGCTCTTGAAGTGCTAGGATTTTCTGTTCTTATCGTAAGATATTGAGCGACAATTTTTTTTTCAAAATTTGTTTCTGTAATGATATCTCTAGTTAATATATAGTTTAACAGGAAAACCGCAATATCCTGGTGGGGGGTTACTGCTTTACTGACTTTTTTCTTTTTCTTTTTGTTTTTATTAACACATGTACTTAACAGTAGTACTAATGTCTGAGACATGCAGTATGTCATATTGTTTATAACAAATTGAATTATTAACTTATAGTATATATATTTGATATGCTATATTTTTAACTGATTACAAGAAAAATTTTAAAATAGCCAGCAGAGTGAAACAGTTGACTGTTCCCCTACTTCTGGATCCGAACTGTTCCATGCCCGAGAATGATGCATAGTGCGTCATTCCTATCAAGCGCATCAGTGACCATTCAGTCAACAAAATACTATATTTCTTTCAAAACAATGTTGTGCCCCAATTTTTTAATGGTATCGTATGCTGACATTATCATCTTCAGTGGATTTGTGGCTATGTGCATGTATATAAGATAATAAAACAGTTATTTCATGCCTGTTCAGAGAACAGTCAAAACTATTGTCCCTCGGCGCTGGAGATGACTTGGGAACTGTTGCCTTTGGCCTCAGGCAACAGTTCTAAAGTCATCTCCAGCACCTCGGGTCAATAATTTTGACTGTTCCCTGAACAGGCATGAAATAACTACCGGTATATATTATGTTTTTGTTGTTTATGTCTATATACTATGCCATGTGGATATGTTAATGTCATTAAAAGATAATCATATTTATTCCTTGTATTAATCATAAAATGAAAGTTCAAGAAAATATTATGTTGTTAGATATAATAAGATTTGAAGTTCAATGTAGATATAGTGATATTTGGGGGGGGAGGTTACAAAATATCTCAAATATTTTGTAAAAATGAAAATTAATTTTATTTATTTTATTATTATTAATGTTTTGTTTAAATATTTGTTTACTTGTAAATATCATCTGAGTAAATAGTCAAATAACTTGAGATGGGTGGTGTTTGTGCTATCAGATAAAAAACAAGTTTCCTATTTTTTTGGCCTAATGACATTCTGTATTATTTTTTAATGTTTTTTTTAGATATGGAAAAGAAAAGTAAAAACATACAAAGAAAATGCAACATAGAAAATTGAATGTTGTCTTATTGGGGGGGATATGTTTGTGTTTTATGACAGATGTATCAATATTATTTTTTTTAATTCGGAAAAGAAAAATACAAAGAAAATGCAACACAGAAAAATTGAATGTTATATCATTGCAGGGGGTTTGTTCGTTGTTTTATGATGAACAAGTGTTGTTCATGCTCTCAGATAAAACAAGTTTCCTATTTTTTTGACAGTCTGTATTATTTTTTAAATATTTTTTTAGATACGGAAAAAGAATAGTGCAAGGAAAATACAACATAGAAAGTTGCAGGGGAGGCTTTGTTTGTGGTTTTATAACACAGGACACAGGTATTTTATTTCTATAAACAATTGACCGTAATGACCTTTGTTGTCAATTTTTCCCAATACAAGACAAATAGAACGTAATTTACAAATCTTTCCCTGATTAAAATTAATATAAATAATCACTCTTCTTGTCCCTACTGTAGAAGTTGAATTTGACCATCAATAATAAATTAGGTATTTTTAATGGACTTTCAGCGAGTATTTTTCCATATTCACAGAACACAATCTTGTATTGAATCAAACGCTGCGATGAAAAATGACAAGACTGGCTATAATCAATATTAATACATATAAAGTCACATTTATTACAAGTGTTATGTAATTTTTTTGTCCCGGCCTTGGCATATCTGTTAGCTATTAAGGAAAATAATCATGCTTTTATTGTCCCGATCATAATAGGAATAAATGATGTCTAAAGGAAGGGAATTGTTTTTCAAAACTCATGTCCTGAAGACCTTTTGACATGGGATGTTTTCGTAATTAGGTTGGGGGATTGTTTGTTAGTTATTGGTTAGAAATTTTTATTTATCAGATTTTTATATGAAATCGGTGAAAAAAACAACCAATAATTTCTAAAAATATTTAAGGTTATTTAAGATCATAGAACTTTATCTGTGGTTATCACTTCAATGGTTAGAAAAGAAAAAAATTATCAGATTTAAGTATCAAATCTAAAAAAAAAAATGTGGGTTAGAATTTTTTTTATCCAATTTTATATCAAAACGGTGGGGAAAAAAATCAGTAAATTCTCTACAAGTGTAAGGATATACTATTGTAGAATTTTTTATCAGGGTTAAATATCAAATCAGTAAAAAAAAAAGAAGAAAAAAAAGGCTGATATCTCTTCATTGGTTAGATTTTGTTTTATCTGATTATTACATCAAATCGGTGAAAAAAACCAATAGGTTAATTTCTCTACGAATTTAAGGATATAAGATCATAGAATTGTTATCAGAATTAAGTATAAAATCATATAAAAAAAAGGCTGTTGTCTCTTCATTGGTTAAAATTTTTTTTTATCAGATTTTTGTATCAAATCAGTGAAAAAAACAACTGGTAATTTTAATGTATTCTCTACAAGGTATCATAGAATTGTAATGTATTCTCTACAAGGTATCATAGAATTGTAATGTATTCTCTACAAGGTATCGTAGAATTGTAATGTATTCTCTACAAGGTATCATAGAATTGTAATGTATTCTCTACAAGGTAT
>MJUT01052344.1:405850-418236 GCA_002080005.1 Gigantidas platifrons
AAGCACTACTAACATCTACATCCGTTGTTCTTAACTCAAGTTCGCTATATTTTCTTGGATCCTAGATGACAATAGGTCTGGAGCCTCTCTTAATATGTGACTATTTCTGTCAATGTACAGTATGTGGCAATAAAAATGTAGATATTAAATTTAGTGCACACGACATGTTTCTGGAATAACCTTCATCAGATACGCACATAATATAAAAAAAAATTGGAAAGTCAGATCTCGGTGCATTTCTTGCATAATCTTCATCGTGTACTCTCCAAATCAAAAGATTGGAAAGCCAAATAATTTAAAAGTCAGTGGGAGCAAGTAAACCAAAGGGCCTAAACAGGATCGCCAAAATTGATAAAGGACACCTATGCCTGAGAGAGATTTACCTTAGTTTTATTATCCCCTCGCCAACGAAGTTGCGAAGGGATATAGTAACGCTACCGTCTGTCCTTCCGTAATATTCTTGTGAACACTCTAGAATCAACATCCTTCAATGGATTTTGACCAAACTTGGTACATACTTAGTCCTTAAGAGAATCTGGAACCCTATTGATATTCAAGGTCAAAGGTCAAGGTCACCGGGTAAAATTTTTAGGCGAAGGGATACGCCACTCTTTACGTTGCCCTTGTTAATTACATTATTTAGGAACTGTAAGCTTTAATAATAGATCTAATAAACCATGTCAGTGCCGAAATGTTGACAACTGGGTGGATGATGCCCTTGCGACTAGTCCACTGCAGTAGCGCTATCGACACAGTGATAGTAATAAAAACGTAGGTCCAGACTCGACTTTGATTTTTTTTTTTATTCCAAGCACTACTTTCATCTCAATTCTTTTTTTTTAACTCACGATCATTATAATTTCCAGAATCTTTGATTGGAATAAGTTTGAATAGTTAAATGAGCAATCGTTTTTCATGTGAAAATTAGGTACCCGCAAAAAAAAACAATTATACGGTATTTATCACCTTTACAATTTCTATTAATTTTTTTTTCTCACAAATTTGTTTCTTCCTGAGCCTTCAATTATCAGGAAACATTAGAAACTACAATAAAAATTCCTATAATTATCACTCGACCCACACGATATGATTGCCAGAGTGGGGGAACGATGGAAATGGTTGCCAGTGGAAAAAGGGGGTATGATGGAAATGGTTGCCAGAGGAAAAAGGGGGTGAGGAAATGATGGAAATGGTTGCCAGAGGAAAAAGGGGGAGTGGGAATGATGGAAATGGTTGCCAGAGGGAAAAGGGGAGTGTGTACAATGGAAATGGTTTAAAGTGATTGTTGTTTAACGCCGACTCAGCAATTTTACAGCTATATCATGGCGAGAACAAGTTAATCTTAAATGGACAATAGATACAAATGATACAAAGAATGGATGTTGGATGAAATGCTGTAACAAAAATCGGTGTAACTTTTCTATGGTATCCAGTAACAACTAGAATGAGGTTTCTTTCCCCCTCACCATACATATCCTTATGCTTACAGTAGCTCAGCAAGACAGGTAATTTGTATTAATGAATGCTAATGTGTTGAAAACAGAACAGATGATTTTGTGTATTTAACCTTTATTGAAAGTGTCACAGAAATCCTTTTTGAAAAGTTGTGATATGCATATCAATTATTGATTTGATGCAGTTTGTTGATGAAGGGTGGGGTTAGGGTTATGGTGTTTAGTGCCACTTTCAACAATATTTCAGTTATATCATGGCGGTTGGGCTAACACCTATTCCTATTTGTGAGCTTTTGAGACTAAAACCTCCTGGGCTAAGATTAGGAGGAGGTTTTAGTCTCAAAAGCTCACAAATAGGAATAGGTGATAATGCATGCACTTTTTTTGTGTGCAAATATTAGCACAATCAAACATAAGGTGTTCTTTTGTTTCTTTTTATCAATTTCAACTAAAACATTTGAATTTTTTTTTTACAAAATTCTCCTACAAAAAATGCTAATATGGAAATATAATCTTCCTTTAAATTATGGTCAATGTTTTTCGGTACAAGTACTAATTCAATCAGGGGTAGTCGTATGGTAGTTGGATTTACAATTGCCTATGCAACAGTGGCTATCACCACTAAAGTTGTGAGTTCATATCCCACTTATGGCAAGGTGTATTGGATACAACATTATGTGATAAAGTTTATCAGTGACTTGCGCCAGGTCAGTGGTTTTCTCCTGGTACTCCAGTTTCCTCCGCCAATAAAACTGACCACCACGATATAACTGAAATATTGTTGAAAGTGGCATTAAACACCATAAATCAAAACCAATCCATATGGCCAGTCCGCCTCTGTTTATTTTACTATGTGATAAATTTTGTCGGTGACTAGTGACAGGTCGGTGGTTTTCTCCTGTTTGTCGGTGACTAGTGACAGGTCGGTGGTTTTCTCCTGGTGCTCCGTTTTCCTCAACCAATAAAACTGACCGCCACGATATACTAGTAACTGAAATATTGTTGAAAGTGGCATTAAATACCATAACCCTCTTATCAGACCACTGTCTTCTTTGTCTACAAGATGTCCTCTTTATACAGGTTTGACTGTCATTGAGAAGTGCAGGTGGATATATATGATAATGGATGCCACAATATAACTGAAATATTGCTGAAAATGATATTAAACGCCATAACCCCACCTGATTCAATCAAGAAGTTCACGAAATTGCATATGAGTTTCGTGGACCTAGTGAAAAAAATGTCAGTCCTAATTAATTTTCTATTGAAAAATACCAATCTTGTGTCAGTCCTTAGCAGAATCTGCCCAAATGTTGATGGTCATATCTGACAGGACTGATGAATTTTACGAACTCTGTAAGAACAAGATTTTCCATCATTTCTTCTTATTGATTTCAACAAAAACCTTTGAAAAAAGAAATTCTGAAAAGTTCTGTTAGGAAACAATGCAATAATACGGTGTACTTTAAATTATTCAAGTCACGACTTAAGCTCATTGTTTTTCATTTTAGATCTGTCCACGATATAAATTAATAAATAATGACCTCTTTTAAAATGTAGAAAACCTTGGACATAACCTGTGGTTGTTTTTCCCATTGACCATCGTCCATTGGGACGAGATGACCAATAGATTAATTGTAGATTATGCATTTTAATATTAGTAATTGTCCTTTATACCACTGTATAGATAATTCCTTTGATAAAAAATTTATATTATTTATATTAATGGGTATGGTATTATATGTAAAGTATGTGATTATATTTCCAAAAGCTTATAACCAAAATGGGGTCAATAATTAGGTTTATTGATCATATCGTGGACCATAAGTGATGAAAAAATTAGCGTATTTGACGAAAATGTGATATGAAATTATTATTAAAATAAAAAAATATCTAAAAAATATTTTCCATATTTTTTCGAGGACTTTTGAAAAACGGACATAATGTTAACCCGTGGTTGCCTCATTACAACATGGCATATCTAGTTTTAATTGACCGAATGTTTGTACTCTTGGGAATAAACATGGTGCTGAAATATCCGCATTTGGGAATGATTATGAAAAACACAATTAAGATATAGTTTGAGTAAGGTGTATACACAGATGTATGTACCACCTATGATTATATTATTGGTGTCAGCTGCTGGCCATTGGTCAACTTTGTAGATGGATACTTGCAAATTATTTGTAACTTACTTACATGTACAAGTATAGCTTTGAAATACATGTACGGTAATAAAGTAAATAACTCTTGCATCGTTGTCATGGGAACGACAAATTTCTAATTTGTTTGTGTATGTTGTTATTTTCTATATAAAAAAATAGGAATTATGATGTTTAACACCACTTTCAACAATATTTCAGTTATATCGTGGCGGTCAGTTTTATTGGTGGAGGAAACAGGAGAAAACCACCGACCTGTCGCAAGTCACTGACAAACTTTATCACATAATGTTGTATCGAGTACACCTCACCATGAACAGAATTCAAACCAAAACATGCATTTTTTTCATTCCACTTCACTTAGAGGATTAATCAGTGGTTTAGAAAATTGACGAAGTCATAACTTTCTGTCACATATTAAAATCATGACCATAACTGAAAGAAAGGATATCCTTTACTGAATGTTTTTCTGGGTTAAAAATAAATCATGTTTATGATTATTTACACTTTTTGAGGGCCTAGACTCTCCCGAGAAAATCAAGAGTTTTTATTAACTAATTAATATAGACTATGCCACCAGTGGCATGGTTTTACATCTTCCTTTAAGTACACCCACTAGTTGGTTTAATATTCATACTGTTTTAAACATGAGCAGAAAATTTGCATTAAAATTTGGTACCAAGAATTATATATACTGCTGCAGTTAAATATAAATTATATATTACATTGTAGATAACTACACAGAACGAATGATTATTGAATGTAAGGTCAACAAACGATGTCTGGTAACTGATTCCATGTTCTGGTGGTGAGTGGAAGAAAAGAGTGTATATGTCGGTACGTTAACATCCAAGCATATGTGTAGTTAATGTATATCAGTGACCCTTAAATGTTCAACCCTGAGCCATTAAGGTTATTGTTAACGGGAGTTTTTGAATATGCTGTATGATGATGTAAGAAAAAAAATTTGAGCAATACACACCTGATCTAAAAGCTGGGAGGGGCCCGGGTGGCTCAATGAGTTATATCGTTGGATCTAACAACTCATACAAGCCTATCACCAATACGGCATGGTTTCACGCATGGCTTTGTAAATTACAAAAAAGGGTGCACACAACTTGCAGCCGTAAGTGATAAAGTTTTATCAGTTGCTTGCTGATGATCGGTGGTTCTCTCCGGGAACTCCGGCTTCCTCCACCACTAAAATTGGTCGCCATAATATAGCTGAAATATTGTTGAAAGTGGCGTTAAAATACCAAAATTCAAAAATTCAAATTAAAAGCTGGGTGCTTGTGAAGGGTAAGCCTATTTCTTATAAGACGCCCACAATGTTACTCATTGTCAAGTCCTGTAAAAGTCTTGTCGGTGCTACGGGAAAGAAAAAATCTACATCAGAATATCTAAATAGCATAATGATTATGCTAATGTGAGTTCAAATCCCGCTTATTTGAGGCGTACCCGATATAGCTTTATGTGATAAAGTTTGTCAGTGACTTACGGCAGGTGGGTAGTTTTCTCCTGGTACTCCTGGTTTCCTCCACAACGATATAACTGAAATATTGTTGAAAGTGACGTTAAACACCATAAACCTAAACCAAATCATAACGATTATGTGGTGTGTCTTAATTTATGGACCCATAATAAAATATTGGTGCACTTTTAATATTCAAATTTAAATTTATCTGGAAATGACAAATATGTACTGTCTCCAGATAAAAGTGAAGATCATGTAGTACAATGTACATATTTGTTTACGTAGGTACAATTTTCCAAACTGTTACTTCATTGCGACAAATAATATCATGAAAACTTAAAAAGAGTGAAAAATATCGTATTTATACACCCGTCTCGAGACGGGCCGTATTATGTGATTGTGTATGGCAGGCATCCACACAGGTTTCCGCACAATAACTTTAGTTCTGTATATTGGATCTTTACCAAACTTGGCCACATGATTCCCCTGTGGAAGGGGAAGAATCCTATTTATTTTGGGGTCATTAGGTCAAGGGTCAATGGCACCATTACTATAAATAGAATTTTTGACAACAGGATCGTTTCCGCACGATAACTTTATTTCTGTATATTGGATCTTTACCAAACTTGGCCACATGATTTCCCTGTGGAAGGGGAAGAACCCTATTTATTCTGGGGGTCATTAGGTCAAAGGTCAAGGTCACAGTTACTATGAATAGAATTTTTGATAACAGGATCGTTTCCACATGATAACTTTAGTTCTGTATATTGGATCCTTACCCCACATGATTCCCCTGTGGAAGGGGAAGAACCCTATTTATTTTGGGGTCATTACCATTATACCGTTTGATAATTTATATAGACGGGCGTATTTTGTGATGCACACATTTCTTCTCAAGTTGTTTATCACAGTGTACACTGCCTCTCACTGATTGGATTTTTTTCTGTAATTTCGCAACTTTGGTCAACTACCGATAACTCCAAGCACATTTTGACTGCCCCTTTCAAGTTCGAGTCGTCAAAGATTTACTCTACAACCGCATTAAAGCCAAATTTTAATTTAATTAAAAACGTAAAAATTAATGCATGTACCAATTAAGATACAAAGACTTGGACAAGTTTTCAGCGTCTTTGACCTGGTAACAGATGGAGCCCGTCAGGGTCTTGATCGTATGGTAATTGGATTTACAACTACCTGTGCAATCAGTGTCTATCACCACTAAAGTTGTGTGTGCGAACCTCCTTCCTTGGCGAGGTGTACTTGATGCAACATTATGTGATAAAGTTTGTCAGTGACTTGCGGCAGGTCAGTGGTTTTCTCCGGGTACTCCGGTTTCCTCCACCAATAAAACTGATATAACTGAAATATTGTTGAAAGTGGCATTAAACACCATAAACCTAAACCAAAACTTTGATTTACAGATTCTGATTACCTCTTTGGTATCTTCAGACTCTTCTTTGATTTACAGATTCTGATTACCTCTTTGGTATCTTCAGACTCTTCTTTCACAACGATGACCAGTTCCCAGATTATACAGGTTCAGATTTACCTGGGTAAGCAAAAGAAAATTGTGTTTCTTACATATTCTTCTTATTGTATGACTTCATATTTTACTTCAGTAAAATAACGACCACAAAATACAAGCCTTCACAAGTCAGTAATTCAATTTTCCTTGTAAAATTATTCTATTGTACGCATAAAACAGCAATGTCAAATAGGTAATGGGCTGTTTTATCCAATTATTTTAGTGTTGTTTTAGATGAGCGGAAATATTTCTCTCAGTCGGGAATTGCATTTTCACAAAAATATGACAACGTTATCTCCTAATTCAATCATTTCCTCTAAACATATATCAGATACAGTTTTACAACCTGTGATCATGACTCTTGCTTATTGGCTAACTTGGAAAAATGGACAACAGTTCCTTGGAGAGTTAGCTAACTTGATTGAGCTCTTCTGACAATAAGATTAAAAAGTGTCAAGTTGGTTTTCATTACTGTCGCTTTTAGTTACTTATTTTTACAAATAAAAAATTATGTGTCTGCATAGATCTAATGTGAATTTAAGATGGTATGTACGAATGACACTGTTATAATATTTATACCCCAATCATCACCCATGCATTGTTGGCTTAGATTCCTAAAACCAGTTTCAAAGTGTAGGTTTATTTTGTTTGATGATGTTTAACACGACTTTCAACAATATTTCAGTAATATCGTGGCAGTCAGTTTATTGGTGGAGGAAACTGGAGGACCTGAAGAAAACCACCCACCTGTTGCAAGTCACTGGCAAGCTTTATCACCTCAAGTTGTACACCTCACCTTGATCAAGATTTGAATTCACAACATCAGTGATGATAGGCACTGATTGCATTGGTAGTTGTAAATCTAACTACCGTATGATCACAGCCCTCAAAGTGTAGATTTAGGTGTTCAGAGCTTTCAACAGTTATAGAAGTAGCAGGCACCTTAGCATAAAGTAGAAGCAAGGTCAAAAATTTGAGGCCGGAGGTGTGGGAGCCACCTAGGCTCCCAGAAGCTGACGACTAAATGGTGCAAAATCATAAATTCTGGGCATTTTCTGGAACTATTAATGACTTCTTGAATATCTCTTTTTTATATCTAAAACTTGTTTTCAACTTTTTTCTATTAGATGGTTTCAGGTTTTGTTTTAATTTGTCTGATGTGGGAATAGGTTTTAAACCAAGTTCCCCAGAAAATTTTAAAGCTGTGAATTCACAAATGGGCTTTTTGTTTGTTTGTTTGTTTGTTTATTTGTTAGCTCACCATGACCCAAAGGGTCATGTGAGCTTTTGTCATCACTTTGCGTCCGTCGTCGTCGTCGTCATCCGCATCTGTAAACTTTTCATACTATCATCTTCTTCTTTGAAACTACTGAACAAATTTGGACCAATCTTGGCAGAAATGTTCATTGGGAAGTCCTATACCAAATTTGTTATTTTGGTGCAGATCGGAAATCCAACCACAGTTTAAATTTTTTTTCCTCTGAAACCAGTAAGTCAATTTAAAGCAAACATGGCATGAATGGTCCTTAGGTGGTCAACTTTCAAAATAATGTCATGTGACCCCGACCTCCACCCAAGATGGCCGCCGTCAGCGAACATAGTTTTAACATAGGATCCTAGGGGGAAAATGTTTAAAATTGTTTTCCTCTGAAACCAGTAAGCCAATTTAAAGCAAACATGGCATGAATGGTTCTTAAATGGTCAACTTTCAAAATTATATCCAGTGACCCAGACCTCCATCCAAGATGGTCACCATCAGTGGACATAGTTTTAACATAGGACCCTATGGGAAAAAATGTTTTAAAATCTTCTCCTCTGAAACCAGTAAGCCAATATAGCAAATATGTCATCGATGGTCCTTAGGTGGTCAACTTCCAAACTTGTGTTCAGTGACCCCAATCTCGGTCCAAAATGGCCACCGTCAGCAGACATAGTTTTAACATAGGACCCAATGGGAAAATTGTTTAAAAGTCTTCTCCTCTGAAACCAGTCAGCCAATTTAAAGCAAACATGGCATGGATGTTCCTTGGGTAGTATATACTTTCAAAATTGTGTCCAGTGACCACAACCTTCATCCAAGATGGCTGCCATGAGCAGACATAGTTTTAACATAGAACCCTATGGGATTTGAATAGTAACTTAGATGTATTCGGCATACAGACATTCTTAAGGGGACTTATTTATATCAGGTGAGCGATACAGGCTCACCTGAGCCTCTAGTTTTTGTTTTTATTTTTCCTTGTTTGTTTTGTTTATTTGTTTTTTTGTTTTTGTTTTTAATTTTCCTTGCTTGTTTTTTGTTTTTTGTTTTTGTTTTTTAATGAATAAATGATAAAGTGTTTAAATAATAGTATTTATTTTTCTATCTGTTGGTTTGATCATATCTACCACTCAAGGCTCAAAGACTTGAATATCATGTTTCTACAATGATTGTACAACACTATCAAAATGCAAATCTGTCAATGAACAACACATCAATCAGTCAAGCATAACAACACATCAGTCAGTCAAGCATAACAACACATCAGTCAGTCAAGCATAACAACACATCAGTCAGTCAAGCATGTCATCATCATTTTATTTTCCTCACAGTTCTTTGATTTTCAAAACTGCTACAAACAAATTATATAGAGATTTGTGTTATAGTCTATTTTTTTTAATTTTATCCTTCATAAAAAGGTGCATGATTTTGTTTTGTCTACTACTTTTGTGATTTTACAAAATGTACCTGGAAAAAAAGGCAAAAATGATTCGGGAGTGTTTATTTGTATAAACATGTGGGGCAACTTTCGTGAAGAAAAATGCCAAGAGGATTTGGGATTGTTTAGGGGTGTTTTACGCCACTTTCATCAATATTTCGTGGCGGTCAGTTTTATTGGTGGAGGAAACCGGAGTACCTGGAGAAAACCACCAACCTTCCATAAGTCACTGACAAATACAACTTCAGGATTGTGGGACAAGTTTCATTTGATACTACTAGTTTACCCTTCCGGAGCACCTGAGTTTATCCCTGGTTTTTAGTGAAGTTTGTGTTGCTCAATCTTTAGTTTTTTGTGTAGTATTTTGTCGACCGTGTTTTGTCTCTTTGCTTTTTTTCTTTTGTCTATCCTTCAATTTAAGACTTTCGATTACCACGTTCAGGACTGTATTTTCACATTTAACTTAGACGACTTAAGCATATCGTGAGTGGTGAAATTGTGGTGTGAGTTTGACTCGCCGCAGTTTAACAGATTTAGGATATAGTATACGGTTGTTTTAATTTTCTGATTTTTTTTTTGCAATTTTTGGGGGGCATTTTGCATTTTTTTGGCAACATGCTCATCCTTATTACAAAGTCAATGAGCTATTTCTTATGAGAAGTAGCTAAAGGGAACCCAAATTCTAAATTTTTCCACATTTGGAAGGTATTCCTTATTTTTAATCTAATTTTGATGTATTATTATACCCCCGCTCCACCGGAAGGGGGTATGCTGTTTTACCTCTGTCCGTCCTTCCGTCCGTCCCAAGATATTGTTCTCAGCAACTATTGATGGGAGAAGTCTGATATTTGGTCACAAGCTTCATACAGGTATGCCATATTGTGGGAAGCGTTTTTAGACCCGTCAGATTCCTACTTCCTGTTTGCCAACTTAGTTGGTTTTTATACACATTGAACATATGATCAGACCTGTCTTATGTGACCTTCCAAGGGAACATTGAAATATGGTCACATAAGACAGTGGTCACTTAATACAGGTTTAATTAATATGAAATGCACTGTGAAGGGAAATTAAAATTAAGGTCACATAATAGAAGTTATTGCTTTATAGAGGTGGTCACTAAAGGAGGTTAGACTGTAACTTAATAGAGGTGGTCACTAAAGGAGGTTAGACTGTAACTTAATAGAGGTGGTCACTAAAGGAGGTTAGACTGTAACTTAATAGAGGTGGTCACTAAAGGAGGTTAAACTGTAACTTTATAGAGGTGGTCACTAAAGGAGGTTAGACTGTAACTTTATAGAGGTGGTCACTAAAGGAGGTTTTACTGTATATGTGGGAGTATCATAAGTGATCAGTAGCTCACAGTTCATCTTGTTTTTTCTTTGTATTGATAGTGACAAGAGCTTCAGGTAGTATTTCTTCAACTTAATATGATTTTCAGGTTAAATCTTATTACTGCAAAACTGGTATAGGATGTAGTCTTTGTTTACTAGCGTAGCTTTTATCATGCCGCACCCAGTGAAGCGCTTTATATACAATCAAACCAGCCTTAAAGGGCACCTCTTAAAAACAAATCACTGTCTATAAAGTACCGTGTCATTTTTCTAATTAATGAATAGTGTATATAATTTAAACCTGTATATAAAGGACAACTGCTGATAAAGGCCACATTTTCAGGTTCACTTGGGTGGCCTTTATGTACAGGTTGGACTGTAACTTAAACATAATCATATCTGTAAAATAAAAATGATGACAACATGTATTCTGTTTGAATTGGTATGGACCAGAAAATTAATTCAATAGACAAAAAAATTAGTTTATTTTTAATTTTTTTTATCTGTTCAAAAAGAAGTTCTGTGACCTTTTAGGGGCTCTATAAGTTGTGACATATACATTTCTTTATAAATTATCTTTCCTTCTGGAAATGGAAATTTTGAAGAAGAGTTTTATTCTTATTATTATTATTATTATTATTATTAAAAAATAATATTATATTGCTATATGTTGCCCACTCCCCCTCCCCCTTTTTCCCTTCTATTTTGAAAAAAGGATTTATTTTTATTTATTTTTTAATTTTTTTTTATTAAAAAAGAATATTATACATGTATTGTATATTTTTAAATGATAAATGTTGCAGGAAAGTGGGGGAGGGGGCTTTGTTACCCACTCCCCCTCCCCCTTTTTTGCCTTCTTTATTGAAAAGATGACCATAGAATGACCAGATGGAACTGATGATAGATTTTATTCTAGCTTAATTATTATCTGTGTCATATCAATACTAAAAATCATCAGTTTTTCTGAGGTACTAAAAAGGGGGGGGGTATTTATCATAGCCAATGACGATTGACCAAATTTTGCAAAAATTTAACTTCAAATTTGATTTTTACACATTTGATCTTTATTTTTTCAAGCTTCATATTTCAGATATGATCTTTGGTTCATATCACAAATAGTTCAAAGCAATAAAATAGCAGTAGCTAAAATTTGGCCAATTACTGCAATGATTAAAAATTCTCCCTCAGGGGCCCCAATAAGTAGATAAGGAGAAATAATGAGTTTCTTGAAAATTATATAAGAGACAGTGATTGTTCTCCTTTTCTACTGGTCAGTATCAGCATGGACGTGATCATGGACATGTGACCAACTGACCCAACATGTCATTTATTTTTGGAAAAACCATCTCAAGGGAAAATACCTAATTGATTTTTATTACTATAATTTTTGGCCCTTTTGTTTGAGTAATTTAATCAGTATATGCATTTCACTGCATTGTTGAAATAATTTAGGACTTTTGTGTAAACTTAATGTACCCTAATTTGTAAAATATAATAAGATCTATGGCATATATCCTTAGATAAATTATCATTGATTTTTTTTACTTTTCTAATTTATAATTTAATCATTATTTTTGTGTTTGAATTGACTTTTCTAATATATAATTTGATAATTATTTTTGTGTCTGAATCATCTTTTAATTTCCCCCATAAGCATGGTAAACTCGTTAGGTTTTAGTACACCCTATTTTTTTGTGTTTAATAATTGGATACAATTTTGAGGGGTTTTTTTTTAAGA
>MJUT01052344.1:418246-431554 GCA_002080005.1 Gigantidas platifrons
AAGAATTGATGATTTTCAGTAAGTTTGGTGATACTATACAGTAGTCGACCACACTAGAATTTTTACAAGTAAATTCACCAACTCCCTTGTCTTTCCCTAGTCTCCCATTACAAATAATCATATTATTATTTCTACAGAACTCAATCAATAAGAAAAAATATTAGTGAGCAAAAAATGATATGTGCAGTTTTTAAAGAAAAAAGTAGACTTAATTATTATTCAGTTACCATGGAAACATTTCACTTAATTATAAATATAATGGCAGTTTGCCAGTAGTAGTATTTTAAAAAGAACAAAATTGACCATAAATCCTCAAGATTCTGTATTGTAATTTTGAAAGAAAATTAAAAACAAAAAATATCTGTATACACAATAAAGACTGATGAATATTTATTTGAATGATCCCACTCAGGCAAGTGCTCAGGCCAGATGTACTTGATACAACATAGTGTGATAAAGTTTATCAGTGATTTGCCACAGGTCATTGGTTTTCTCTGGGTACTATGGTTTCCTTCATCAATAAAACTGACCGACACAATATAACTGATATATTATCTCTCCCCCCCCCCCCCCCCNCCCACGATAGCGATGAGGTATAAAGTAATAGTGGCCGTCCGTCACACTTTCTTGTTACACAATAACTTGAGTAAAGACTAAACATGAATAGTTTTGAATAATTTTTTGCATGTGGCTTGTAATTATCATTATCTTCGATGGGTTCATGGGTTCGTACATGGAAATATTTGAAGCAAGGGTTTTGGGGGAAAATCATATACACCATCCTTCGATAAAGTATGTTACACATTAAGACTGCAAGGCTGCTTTTTGTAAATATATAAAACTAAATATTATGCAAGTGCAGGGTATACGTCGCGCATTTATGCGCTATTTATTGACATATTTTTTTAAAACAAATAAAAAAGCAATAATTATTGACATTCTGACCTGACTTCATTAGAAAACCTGTTTTTCTTTTTGTGGCAAATTATATTAAGGTATTGTGTTGTTGGTTCTGTAACAGAATTGAATTTCAATTACTGAATATTTAAGCCACATCAGTGGTGTAATCATTAGCGTGCTTGCCTCGAGTGCGGTAGATCGTGGGGTCGAGCCTCGATCGGATCAAACCAAATACTTAGAAAATTGGTATTTGCTGCTGCTTCGCTAAGCACATGGCATTAAGTAATAATGCCACGATAGGTGACAATTTGCTCGTTTTGGTGTTAAACACCAATCACAAACACACTGAATTTCTGAATAATAATTCATCCCATTCTATTATTGAAAAGTGAGAGGAAAGACTATAAAAAGCAGATTTTATGGATTTGTTCTTCTTTTTTTTTTTTTTTTTGCAATAAAGAGAAATAATGAGCACTTTTATATTTTTTTTACTCAAATTGAGGTGTCATTTTTAAACATCTTTGACCTTTGCCTTTCTAAATTTTAATGAATATTCATGACAAGTGAATCAGATTTGCATAATTTAGCCATCTTGAAATGTATAGTTTTATCAGATATGTTTATTTCTAAAATTACTGTTATCATATAACTAACAAATCTTAACCTGACATAATTACAATCCATCATGACACATGCAGTGCCAATAAAATTTATTATTTAACTCATTTTCAATTTTTGTTACATTATAACTCCATCTACATATTAACCCCTGTGTGTCATAATATACTACTCCCTATTGAATTTTCTATTTTCAGATGTGATGAAAATAATATAAGGATTGACCACTTAGCTTTTAGGAAGGGCTGCATGTTTTTTTCCCACAGCCCAAAAAAAAAAAATTTCACATGTAGAAAAAAATCAAATTTGCTTTTTCTTTCCTTTTTCTTCTTTATTCTTACTTCTTTCTTTTTTTTTCTTTTTTTTTGACATGAAAAATCGTTGAACATTTTTTTTCCTCAAATAAACTCATATGAAAAATGTTTAATTTTAGAATCAAATTACATCTTTTCTTTTCATTGGAGGATGTTCTTTAAAGCGGGTTATCAAGGAGTTCAAAGTTCGTGTTGTTTGAAATAACCAAAAACAGATGCCAGAAAATATTAAAATGCTGTAAATCTCAGAAACTGTTTGACCAATTGAAACCAAACTGCAGATGAATAATCATAATTATGGTAGCTGGTTCTGTGAACATCAAAATAATCATGACTATTGGATATAGTTCAAAATAGAACACTATAGGAAACCATAGACATTGTGTGACTTCAACCTAGGAGCAATGACATAGCCTTGTTGAGCAGCTTTTGCATCAGACACAATTTGAGTTCTGTCCAGACAATCTGAACAAGCTCTAGAATAACATACGAGTAATGAAATGTAAACGAATGTAGGACAGAAAGTCACAGGACAAAAAGTCACGGACAAAAAGTCACAGACAAAAAGTCACTACCTCAAATATTGTAAAAAATAGGACAAAAAGTCACAATTTTCATTATTTGTTCATTTTCAATTAAAAAAAATGTTTGATTAAAAAAAAATCAACCTAAATATTAAATATTATGTTTAATTCCAGTTATATTTGTTTAAGTGTTTTTGCAGAGGTATTTTTCACAGCATTTTATTTTTTATATCAATTTTTTTTTATTTTATTTTTATTATTTTGAAATGTTTTTGGAGATTTTTTCAAAGATGTTTTTGTTTTTGTTTTTGGATGAAGTTGAAAGATTAACCTTTCTACTTGTGTGAGCATTTTTTAACCAATAAAATTGTTACATTTGTGTGTTGTGGCTTTAAAGGAAGTATGTGTATATTTACAGTCATTAAAATATCCCTTTTAAAACAACAACTTGATTTCTGAATAAACAAGCAGGATGTACACCTCACCACTAACAAACTTTATCACATAATGTTGTATCGAGTACACCTCACCACTGACAAAATTCCATGAATATTCCAGTATATCACTAAAAGCATCCAGAGGTCACCACATAGTTTAACCTAAGCAAAACAGGTTGCATCAAGATCTTATCACTATCAAATTTATCAATTTAACTGAATTAGTACCAGATTGCCGAGTCCATTTTGCCGAATCCCACATAGCCAACTTTTGTTAATAATGACAAAATTTCATAATATTATTTTTTATTCTAAATAATGTGTACATGTTTTATTGAAAGCAGTAATTTTTCGCACAATTTTAATCAGTAAAACCATAATCAAATGCATACTGATTGTCGAGTAGGAGATGCCGATACTCGTTACTCAAACAACTGAAGAACAATGGAAATAAACTACAAATAAGTAAATGTCTATATAGAGTTTTACTAAGTAAGAAAGAAAAAAGATTGCCGAAAATTGTCATTTAATAAATTATCTGCAATTAATTAACTCCAACAAATTTGATTAATTGAAATCCTGTATAAACGTTCTTCTGTCTGCCTGCACAATCATTCTATAAAAAAAAATCATCATGGATGTTCCTACCATAGTAAAGAAAGGCAGAAATCATGGTTGTCTGCAGGACTAATCCAACGTGTATCCTTTTAACTTTGAGCTTGAATGCTATAATCTAAACTCCCTGGTATGTCGGACCATTTTTTTTTTTTAAAGAAATATTTATTTAATTATTTACTATTTTCCTTCATAAAGTAGAAGCATTATTCTACTTGCAATAACAATATTTTTCATATGTCGGCAATTTGGGAATCGGCTAATTGGACTCGGCAATTTGGGATTCGGCAATTTGGGATGCTACCATTTAACTATCTGCTGTAGAATTTAATGTGGGAAAAGAAATGTCATGAACATACAAGCAAACTTTGTCCTATATTTAAAATTGAAATTTGTGACTTTTTGTCCTATGTGTATTAAAATAATGATTTGTGACTTTTTTTCCTGTGACTTTTTGTCCTATCAAAATTGTGACTTTTTGTCCTGTGACTTTCTGTCCGAATACCAATGTAAACTTCATACGCTGGTGATGCTGGAAGATTGCTACTGATGAAAGAGAAGTTGACTATTGGAGAAGTCAAGTCATCATGTTTGTTGTAGAGTTTTGTTTTTAATTTTCTTCCATTGTTTTAAAGTGACATGTTTAAAAGTAAGGCTGTCTGTTTAAGGAAGTGTTAGGTTTAGCAGAGGAGTGGTTTATCTTCTGTTCAGCAAAATATAGTGTCAAGTAATATTAATTTCAAAAGGGATAAAAAAAATATTCTTAAGAATAGTTACCGGTATACTGATTACCACAATTAGTATTTAAACTAATAATGAATATGGTTTTTTTCTATTTTCTATTGGGGGGATTTTATTTTTGTATGTTTTTTGCTTTTTTTTTTGGTGGGGGTATTTTTGTTTTGTTCATGAATCAAAAAATCAGCTATTAAATAACAAATATAATCTAGTTTATTTATTTTGGTATATAATTAGCATGATCAAGGTACATGACATTATTTTATGTGTACATTCACCCCAGACAGCACTCAATATATATCTGCTTATGAAGTGTGCTGAGTAAAATAAAACAATATTATTGTTTTAGGTTATAATGAAAGTCTGACAAGATAATATAACTGTTTAATTATATTCTTGTTTGTTTCTTTCTTTCTTTGTTCATTTGTTTGTTTGTTGTTGAAGTGTATATTATGCTAATTTAATTGAAAAAGTACCATAAATTATTTAAAAACAAAAACAAAAAAACAATATACATTAAAAGTCCAGGTTTATTAACATATTTTTGTTTTAGTGCTGAACTCAGATTTTCAAATAATTGATAAATATGAAAAAAAAACAGATCAAAGTTACAAATTGAAGTTTGACATTGATCAAATCTCTCGGTGAGACGAACATTCTGTCATTTTAAAGCAGTAACTATGTGTTACTACTTTAGTTCTGTATTTTGTGTTGTTGTGTAAACTTTTTAGAGGTGTATGTTATTTTTTCATTTGTACAGTATTGTCATGTTCTTTTCCAATCCGAACATTCTGTAATATTGGTTGTTTGCTAGTTTCTAGACGATTAAGAAAAAGTTCAAATATTCCATCTGTTTGCCCATGAAACAATAATCTTTTTCCTATATATATNTTTTTTTTTTTTTTTTTTTTTGTTCATCATGTTCATTTTCGATCCAACATCCTGTAAGATTTGATTGTTGACTAGTTTCTAAACGATATATATATATAGAATACATTTCAGATATCTGGTGTGCTTGCTCATGAAATAAATAAACTTTTTTCCACATAAATATATTCTTTTTATATATTTTTTTCCAAAAAAAAAACAAAGATGCATATTAAAAAAATTTATATCTGAGTTCACCACTAACACAAAAATATGAATTATAGAACTTGATAAACATGGACTTCTAACAATCTAACAATATCCAGATCACATACATATAGATAGATATACATGTAATATGTTAGATCAGTTACTGAATTAAATGGATACAAATTAAATATGTCTTGACAGGTCAAAGAAAGTTATAGATTTAATACTAATGAGATGGCTAATTAAAAATTCCATCTTAAAGATATAATAAACAAGATGTAGTGACAGCTTTATTTATCTGGCTGATGTTTATTGCCAAACATGAGCCCATGTGACATTAACATGAAATTGACACTTGAAGTGTGTGTATCATCGTTAATTACATCATTAATACATACATCTGAATGAATATATTATATTTACTTTACATAAAGTTTATATTTAGCAATTGATTTGATAAACAAAAAAAGTTGAAAACAACAAAATATGAAGTTTTATCTTGAAAAAGACAGACAATAATTTTGTACATTCCAATTTCCCCTCCTGATATATTTCATTTAAAACTACATTTTAACATCATTGATCAGTTCATTTCATAAACAAAAAAATTCCAATTTACCCATGATATATTTCATATAAAACTACATTATCTTTTTTAAAGGGGCATTATCTGCCAAATCGTAAATTTTTGTTACCCATAAAAACTATCAGATATGATTGATGCCTTAATAAAACGTGTTTCTGTAACTTATAAATATTATGAAATGTACATGCATGGGGGAAAAACATGCAACTGCTCCTGTTTTGAGATTGATCAAGAAATGGACACCATCTTATTAATTATCGACATTGTTTACGGAGTTTGTCGAATCATCATTAAATCAGTACAAAAATGCACTTATTTTTTATTTTTGGTGAATCTGCTTTTAGTCGGTGTTAATTACAGACAAAGAACCATGCAAGTTGGCTGTTAATAAGCGATAAAATACAAATTATTTGTTTTTACCTGTCACTAGTAAGGTCAATTGCATACGGAAAATGCGAGGTCAAGTAATAGATGGTAATTTTTGTTCTCAAAAGGTGGAAAGTGGTTCGATAAGCTGTTTAATGTGAAATATTTACCTTTATTTCATCATTGTAAAGCTATTTACCAATTTCCAAAGCATATAATTTTCTTGGTCAAAATCATAGCTAATGCCCCTTTAAATAATATCTCAAAGTCATTTCACATTCGATTTTGATATTTTTTCATCAACAGAATCAAAATTAAATATAGTTTTTCTCTATCATTCCTAAATAATAAATGAACTTTATTCCTATGGATAGAGATTAATATAAGTTCTAGTAACTTGTTTCCCAATCATATTAATTACTGTCTATTATGTATTATATATAGTCGAATATTGGAATCTTACATTATGTTGATTTAATTAATAATGATGATTTGATTTTTGGTGTTTAATGCCACTTTCAGCAATTTATTACTTGCGACTGCAAATCAAGTGCACCCTTTTTTGTAATTTACAAAGCTGGGAGCAAACCCATGCCATATTGGTGATAGGCTTGAATGAGTTGTTAGGTAATCCAACTACCTAACTCATTGAGCCACCCCGGCCCCGAATTAATTAATATATATGTTTAAACTAAATAATTTAATAAACTAAAAATTTTCAGAATATACAATTTTAACACAAAACATAATTAATTAATTAATTTACCCAAAGCGTTATTCTTTGATAGTGTTATTCTTTGATAGTGTTATTCTTTGATAGTGTTATTCTTTGGTAGTGTTATTCTTTGATAGTGTTATTCTTTGATAGTTTTATTCTTTGATAGTGTTATTCTTTGATAGTTTTATTCTTTGATAGTGTTATTCTTTGATAGTGTTATTCTTTGATAGTTTTATTCTTTGATAGTGTTATTCTTTGATAGTGTTATTCTTTGTTATTATACTTTATGCAAATTTCTTACATTATCCATTCATTTCATTGGACAAGCGGCATTTGTTAATTTTCACTAACCTTTCATAAGCCCCGCCCATCCCTAGCAACATGTGATAATATTAGCAACGGGTATTAATGCCTAAAATTAACACCCGCTGAGCCCGAAGTTTGCCGATCCAGACAAATTAACACCCGCTCCGGCCGAGGTTTACCGATTCTTATTTCCTCATCATTTCCGTTATCACCAGACGACAACAAACCGTCAAGCGCTCGTCATGGTGTTGCTGACATATCTCTGAATTAATGAAATAAATTGAAGCGTACACGAAGCCAAATGACGCCTGATCTTTACGTTTTAAACTGGAAGTCTTCATATGACGTCATGTTGTTAATGTTCCAAATTCGTCAACAACATTTCGCGAAATTTTAATTCGTGCGATTTTTAAAGAATAAATATGCAAGAATGATATATTTTTAATTACAATATTGAATTTAAGAATTTTAAGTATTGTACGGTATTAAAATTTAATGACAAACATTTCAAACAACAACTGCACTGTAAATTTTCATTTTTTTCAAAATGAGAAAGAATACATTGGCTTGAAAATTATTTATGTAATAGTCAGAATATAGAAGCAAACATGTGATAATATTTATCAAAATATACTATTAGCATTTTACATTAATTGTTATAAACATTTTGTTATTATCTTGCTAAATTTGATGTTTTGTTGTTGTTAATGTAAGTAAACTATCTTAATTTATGACTTTTTATTTTTTTTTAAATTGTCCCAATAACATAATGCACACTTGAATCATTAGGCATTCAGTATAATAAAAAACATACTGCCCTTGGATGAAGGTGTTAGGGTGATTAACACACTCTGTGAACAAATTATCATCCTCGACTTCGTCTCGGGTGATAATTTTTTCCCTCGTGTGTTAATCTACCCTAACACCTTCATCCAAGGGCAGTATGTTTATAATAGTGTTATTCTTTGATAGTGTTATTCTTTGATAGTTTTATTCTTTGATAGTTTTATTCTTTGATAGTTTTATCGTAGACAAATAACTTAAAGTCATCTATAAATCAATGAGGATTTGAAAAACTTGCTTGTAAAAATTATTTGAAAATAACATTCTTGTTCTGCTTTTCTTGATAAAAAAAATATGTTTTACTCAATTTCCACTATGTAAAGTGTTCAATAGAATGTGAAACATTTATGAATATTTTTAAAGTTGATTTTAATTTTTTTAATTTTGAAATATGAATTTTATATATAAAGATTTGAAATATAAAAAAAATTATCAGAAACATATAAAACCAAATTTAACCAGCTTCTCAAAGTCTAAATCTAGTGGCCATTAATTTTATAATGGGGAAAAAATAACCCAACTTTGACAGATTATTACATTAAGATCCTACCTTATATTAAAATATTTCTATTTATATCATACTTTATTTACAACGAAACCTGCTTAAGCTGAACACTGAATAAGCTGAAATCCTTTATAAACTGAACTTTAAATAAAGTCTTGATGTAAGAAATCTTTGTTAAATTAACCTGTATAAACTGAACACCTGTCTATTCTGAACACAAAATTTGGTCCCAAGGAGGTTTGGCTTAGACAGGTTACGCTGTACTTGTATTGTTAATGATATAAAATATTTTTAAAAAAGAGTTCAGAAAGACACCAAATGTCTCTGTAAATTCAAATTTATTTGAGCATTGTTCATATTTTATTCACAAAGTGGACATTTTAGCACAAACAAACCAAAAAAATCTATGTTATTTTAGCACAAACAAACAAAAAAAATCTATGTTATTTTAGCACAAACAAACCAAAAAAATCTACCGGTATGTTATTTCTCTATGTGCAAATGTCAAAGAAAGAAAATAAAAGAAGCCTTGATAAATTTGGTCAATTGGTTGCAAATTAGTGTAAAAAGTAAGTTGGTGTCTGGATGATATTTTTCATGTTAACATGTTTCTTATGGAGCTCCAGTTCCTCCTCTCTCTATGTCTATGTCTGTTTTTGTGTCTAGCTGAAACATTTGTATTTTTACGTGTTGATTGGATTCTTATGGAGTTCCTTGCTTTCAGGAGTTCCATGGTTTCTTAAGGAGTTCCTCATCTCTCTATGTGTGATGTCTCTGTTTTTGTGTACATAATTAGATTATTTTGATAAAAAGTACAACCCCCCCCCCCCCCTTGTATTTGTTAAAAGTCATACAGTGAAGTAGAGATATTGTAATAATAAAGTTTTTCACTTCAAAAAGAATTTTATTATTATTGAAATTGCAACACCGTTATTATACTGGACTCTCTATAGGAGATCAATGGCAAAATTGGTAATTTCGTCAACCAAGCGGGTATGATTATGTAAACTGATAACATCATGGCGGAAAATCCCCATCGTGCACCCAGTCAACAAATATATTTAATACCGCTAACTAATGCAGTTATTTTGAGAAATCAGCAGCATATTAGATATAAAATGTTGTTTAAAATATAACGAAATAAAAACATAAATATGCAATATAGTGCATGCGACACGTTTCTGGAATAACCTTCCTCAGGAATGCACAAATTCAAAAAAAATTCAGGGACTGTCGTGGTCATGGTCATATGTTAGTTGGATTTACAACTACCTGTGCAATCAGTACCTATCACCACTAAAGTTTTGAGTTCGAATCTCGCTCATTGCAAGGTGTACTCAAAACAACATTATATGATAAAGTATGTCAGTGACTTTCTACAGGTAGTCTGATTTCCACCACCAATAAAACTGGCAGCCATGATATAACTCAAATATTGTTGAAAGTGGCATTAAGGTGGTACCTAACACTATAGGGAGATAACTCTTTAAAATCAGTTGAACGTTTTGATCATATGATGTTTGTATGCAGATTTCAAGCATTTTGGTGATCAAAACCACAGAGAGAAAAGCTGCTAGTGAATTTATAGCTCTGAGTCTGTTGGCCCGGGTGGCTCAATGAGTTAGGTCGTTGGATCTAACAGCTCATACAAGCCTATCACCAATACGGTGTGGGTTCGCACCCAGTTTTGTAAATTACAAAAAAGGGTGCACTCGACTCGCAGCCACAAGTGATAAAGTTTATCAGTTGCTTGCCCAGAGTCTGTGGTTCTCTCCGGGTATTCCGGCTTCCTCCACCACTAAAATTGGTCGCCATGATATAGCTGAAATATTGCTGAAAGTGGCGTTAAACACCATAGATTCAAATATTCAAATTCTGTTGGTTTGAATTTGAAAAAATGTTGATATTTATTACAGTGGATATATTCAAACACACTGCCAAAAAAATAAGAAAATTAAACAAGCAGGTCAAATTTTACCTGAAGTGTATGGTACCACCTTAAACACCATAACTTTAACCCCCCCTAACCCTCAAATTAAATTGTGTTGAATTACCTCCAATGTCAGGAAAGATTTTTTCCCGTTATTTAATTGTTTTCCGATAGTTGTTGGACACGGTCAAAACAGGTCAAAAATCACCATTTTGAAAGGGGGTGTAGATGGTTTCGGCTATTTTTCATCGATTTCAGTTATTTAATTTTCAAACTATGATCATCCCTGCAATATCAAAAGTCCTAATTTTAGTCTTGATTAATAGTCAGTTTGTACTCATAATTGAAAGTAATTAGAAAATAAATTCTCCTGAAATTGACTTTAGATCAATACACTGAGTTCAAAAGATTATACAGATATAGGTTCTTCTTACTAAACTGACAATGGAAGACGAGCGTTATGCAATAATTGACAGTTTTAGCTCACCTTGACCAAAGGTCCATGTTTCGTATTATCATCATTTTGCATTTGTCATAGTGGTCATTGTCTGTGTCCGTTAGGTTGTAAAATTTCAATTTTTTTCCCTGAAATCACGGGACCAAACTCGACAGAAGTATTACCTATGCATTGAAATAGACAAACACGCTAGGTGAATATTTATAGTGCAAGCTCACTGAAACAACAGTCTGTGGGTAGACATGGCACCCCACTTGGACACATTATCCCGATTCCGAGCCAACTCTTCGCTCTTACTCCTCAATGCTGCATGCTTAGTAGAGAAGCAGCAAATACCAATTTTATAGTCTTTTGTTTGACACAACCATGGCTTGAACCCATGATCTACTGCACTCGAGGCATTTTTGAATGAGAAATACAACATATAATAGTTATCCCATCAGGACAAAACATTAAAAGAGGACCCTTTGGGTTTTTTTTTTGTTTAATTGATAATACATGTTATATATAATATAGATTATATACTATATTATGATAAATAATAATCACGTCAGCAGTACTAAGACTCATGTATGACTACATGTGATAACTTTTTGACATTTAATGTGCAACCATCTGTATCACCTATATGTACAATTCTATATGCCAGAAGAAGGCCAAAAAGGGTATTTAGTACATTGTATATATATTTGTAGGCCAACTTAATTAACAAAGCTATAAAGATCAAATCTGACACTTCTCTATATGTAAGAAGATAATGTCTAGGTATTTATGGTTGAATGTTTGGTGCAGGCGTACTTTCGAAAAAAAATATTGATTTGATTTTTGGTGTTTTAACGCCAATTTCCGCAATATTTCAGCTATATCATGGCGACCAGTTTTATTGGTGGAAGAATCCTGAGTACTCGGAGAGAACCACCGACCATGGGCAAGCAATTGGTAAACTTTATCACTTGTGGCTGCAAGTCGAGTGCACCTTTTTTTGTAATTTACAAAGTTTGGCGCAAACCTACTAAAAAAAATTGACAGTTTGCTATTAGAACTAAAAGGTACAACTAGCAATTAAAAATAGTTTGAAGATACCAAAGTGGTAATCAGAAACTGTAAATCAAAGAAGGACAGACAATACAATGGTCAAAAGAAAAAGGACAAAAGGAAAAACAATGATCTACAAAACATTACACAGAAAACTAAATATCCAGCAACACAAACCCCACTAAAAACAGTGGTGAACTCAGGTGCTCCGGAAGGGTAAGAAGTTCCAGCTCCACCTGTGGTGCCTGTCATATTAATCTTATTACAAACCATATCATGGTACAGACTGTAAAACTTTCAAAGTGCTTACTTCAAATTAACCACTATAAACACCTGAATCAGTACATTTATGTTTCATTCCATGTTTTACCTCACCTGACCCAAAAGGTCATGGGGAGCTCTTGGCATCCGTCATCGTCATAGTCCTGTTTCATCAGAGGTAGTGTCGTCTTTAAACTTTTACATTTTAATCCTATTCTTTCTTCCTCGATTGGCAATCTATTACAGCAGAAAGTGGCTGAAGGGGGTCAAGTAGGGTAGGGTGTGTCCATATATGGTTATAAATAATTTATTATTCATCTGTTTTGATGGGTTTTTGTTTAACGCCACTCCTTTGGTTTGGTTTATAGTGTTTAACACCACTTTCAACAATATTTCAGTCATATCATGGCAGTCAGTTTTATTGGTGGAGGAAACCAGAGTATCCAGAGAAAAACACTGACCTGTCGCAAGTCACTGACAATTTTATCACATAATGTTGTATCAAGTATACCTCGCCATGAACGAATTTGATCTCACTCCTAAGAAAAATCCCTTTCAAGACAATGCATAGCATTATTATGTAACTATTACCGTTTTTTACATAAAAGGGAGAAAGTTCAAAAGTTGGTCTTTTTTTTTCATCCAATTTTAAAGTTTTATGAAAAATTTTCATTTGTGTGGGCTATTCATGGTTCATTAAACAAATTTAGCTATTTTATTTCTAAAAGGAGCCCAAATTCCAAAATCTAGCCATATTTGGAAGATATATTCATTTGGTATAATATGTTAGTTGTTCACCATTAGGATGAAGTATGTGACTATTATTTGTCTTGATCCATTTGCTAGTACAGAATTAACATTCTGCTTCTTAAATACCACCATTGAGTGATATGATAGTAGTAAGCTTCAAGTGAGGCAAAAATTTCTTTTATTTAAACAATTAATGGAACAATTTTATTTAGGTCACTTAAGCGAAGGGTTATGATCCACCTCCCCTTCTCCTCACACTGCCAACATGATCCACCTCCCCTTCTCCTCACACTGCCAACATGATCCACCTCCCCTTCTCCTCACACTG
>MJUT01052344.1:434822-463864 GCA_002080005.1 Gigantidas platifrons
GCCAACATGTTCTACCTCCCCTTCTCCTCACACTGCCAACATGTTCTACCTCCCCTTCTCCTCATGCTGCCAACATGATCCACCTCCCCTTCTCCTCACACTGCCAACATGATCCACCTCCCCTTCTCCTCACACTGCCAACATGATCCACCTCCCCTTCTCCTCATGCTGCCAACATGATCCACCTCCCCTTCTCACGCTGCCAACATGATCCACCACCCCTTCTCATGCTGCCAACATGATTCACCTCCCCTTCTCACGCTGCCAACATGATCCACCACCCCTTCTCATGCTGCCAACATGATCCACCTCCCCTTCTCCTCACACTGCCAACATGATCCACTTCCCTTTTTCCTCGCTCTTGGCAGCGTTAGCTGTAATTATGTTATTCCCGGCACACTGTCATCTGTTGGATTTAGTCAGTTACCTCCCTTGTAATGATATCATTTTCAACCAATCAGCACAAGGCTTTCATTTCACCTCATGTCAAAATATGTACAGTTAACTGAAAACAGTAAAAATGGCCCCCAAATTTGTTTTCTGTTTTTTTGGCTGTCCCTTATGGCAAAGCTAACTTGTTTCCATTTTATGTTTTATTTTTTCCTACAAAACATGTATCTTTTTAATATGCATTTTGATTGGTTGCAGCTAATTAGATGGCTGAATCCAGTTAGAACCATCAATCAGTGACCAAGAAATTCCGGCTAATACTGCCGGTGAAGTGTGAAGAGGAATGGAGGTGGTTTGCTACCCTTGGCTGGCGAAGATGAACAGCTGGTAATAATAACAGTGGTGATAATATTGTTTGGCATAAATTACGATTAGAAAACAAAAGTAAGGTTTAGGGTTATGGTGTTTAACACCACTATCAACAGTATTTCAGTCATATTGTCACACTCATTATTGGTGGAGGAAACCAGAGTATCCTGAGAAAACAACTGACCTGTCGCAAGTCACTGACGAACTTTATCACATAATGTTGTATCGAGTACACCTCACCATGAGCAGGATTCGAGCTCACAACACTGATTGCATAATTAGTTGTAAATCCAACTACCATATGGCCCAATTAGTCAATAAGATGCACAACTTCAAGATGTGAAAGCTTAAAACGTGTTTTTAGCATTCTAGCGATTTAAAAGTAACCACTTGGACTCCTATCCTATCCTTAAAATAAGAAATCACAGGATTGACATCTCTAGCTTTGTCAGCAGAAGGTCATAGAGTTGTGTTAGATCTTTAGGTGCAACATATCAGAAAAGCAGGACGAGTTAAAAGGTATAATTTTAAATAAATTAATTTTAGAGTCACATGTCATTTTATACGTGTTTTGATTGGTTTAAAAAGTTGAGTACATTTTCGTCTGTACTGAATCTTAAAATAGACATCATTCCCAAGGCGTCGCGTGCCGTTGTCATCAGACGATTTTCTTTAAATGGGGTACCTTTGGGGTTATTTAAATTTATTTCCGATTATTTGCCTTATTTTGAAAAAATAAATATATTTTTCAATATCATAGCAAAAAAATTTGAATTAATTTATAAGGATTGATCGAAATTATTTGTTCGGTTCATTCGAAATAACCTCAATCAGGTTGTACACACCATTGCGTAACCCGCTACATGGGTTACATACACAGTGTGTACATCCTGATTGAGATTGTTTCTTCATGAACCGAACAAAAATTGCGATCAATCCTTAAGTAGATTGTCGTTGTCATGGATACTGACTACCATGTGATCTGTCAATTTACCAATTCTTTCAAAAAACATTTGATAATGTTGACAATGTTTGTACTTTAAAATAGACGAGGTTTTATGTAAGTTATATAATGATTTAATTGATTTTTTATTTTTGGTGTTTTAATGCCACTTTCAGTAATATTTCTAAGTACCCGGAGAGAACCACCGACCATGGGCAAGCAACTGATAAACTTAATCACTTGCAGCTGCGAGTCAAATGCACCCTTTTTGTAATTTACAAAGCCAATTGCCAATACGACGTGGGTTCGCTCCCAACTTCGTAAATTACAAAAAAAGGGTGACTCGACTCGCAGCCAACAAGTGATAAAGTTTACCAGTTGCTTGCCCATGGTCAGTGGTTCTCTCCGGTACTCCGGCTTCTTCCACCACTAAAACTGGTCGCCATGATATAGCTGAAATATTGCTGAAAGTGGCATTAAACACAATAAATCAAATCAATGGGAGCTTTTACCATCACTTTTTGTCTGACATCTGTTATCATATTTTATTTGATGTCATCTATCACGATCCAGTCAAGCCACCGTCTTTGTCTTAAGCATTTTACATTTCAATCTTCTTAACTACACTACTGGACCAAATACCTAGTATTAGAATAAACTTTTCCTGCTCCAAACATGATACCTGACATGAAAGATCCATTTACAAAGTCGATATGCATGCAGGGTATTCCACAGTAGCGGGCCGCGAGCAAATTCGTCTAATTACATTTTTTCCCCAGCAGCTTTGTTTTCAAAAATTAAAATGTCAAAGTGAAAGTAAATTAAGGCTTTGTTTTCATACTGGTTTTGTAGGATCCCACACTATTATCACCTTCTACTTGAAAATGAGTGGAATGCCCTATGCATGTAGCAGGATGTCAAGTCCCTATAAAATCCTATAATTTCCTTTAAATTTGGAGATTCCTATATTTTCCCTATTATTCTGTAAAACCCCTATAAAGCCCTATATATATATAACGTCTGAAAAACCAGTCAACGATCAATCTTACGGGGTGTTGGATCGCTACGGTATAACGATACTATACTAGTAAAATAAAATTTATTAGAACATGCAGTTTGCTCAATCGGCCCATAGTATATATTCCACACTTTGGTGGGCCGTTATTGTGATTGAGTTTGGGTATCACACCGTTTTCAAAAATATTTTTGACAAATAATATTTTTGACAGTTCTATTTGATGCATTTACCAATAATGTCTCATTTTCTTTTTTTATTTTTATTTCTAATTTAACATTTATTTAAATGAGTAGCCCGATTGTGTATTTATATTATTGTTATTGTACTTTCATTAATTTATATGTAGGATTTCAATTCTTTTATGTATGTAATTTCATATGTGNAAAATGTAAAGTCATAAAAATAATACTCTGCTCATATAAAACAACTGTGTGAATCATAAAATTTTCCATTTTTGAATGTACAATGTATGTTGTATTGACATTTTTGAATGTACAATGTATGTTGTATTGACATTTTTGAATGTACAATGTATGTTGTATTGACATTTTTGAATGTACAATGTATGTTGTATTGACATTTTTTAATGTACAATGTATGTTGTATTGACATTTTTTAATGTACAATGTACATGTATGTTGTATTGACATTTTGAATTTGTTTTTCCTTTTCATTTTTCATGTCCTGAATATAGCTGAAAAATTGCTCGCTGGACGTTAAACACCAATCAATCAATCAATTTATAATGAAAGTTGAAAATAAGAAATAAATGGGAGGAAATGGCTGTAGGGGAGGAGGAGGTCATTGCTAAAGTTTATATTATGTTTGTAGCATGTTAAGTATTATGTACAATGATTCACTCTCATGTAAATACATAAATTGTCAGATTTCCAGGGTTAAAGAATGGACTTTCAACATAAATTATATACTAGAAACCCTATATATTCATATATATTTCTTCCAAATTCCCTATATTTACCCTATAAATTAAAAAAAAAAATTCCTATAATCCTATATTTTTGAGACCAAAAGTGGCTTGACACCCTGATGTAGTAAAACTCAGCTCATAGGGTTTAAGGTTCTACCATAGAAACATCACAAAACATAGATATTTAATATAGTGTGTTTCTGGAATAACCATCATCAGGTACATTACCTCAAAGTCAAAAAATTGGAAAACGAAATGGGCCCGGGTGGCTCAATGAGTTAGGTAGTTGGATTACCTAACAACTCATACAAGCCTATCACCAATAAGGCATGGGTTCGCTCCCGTCTTTGTAAATTAGAAAAAAAAAGTTGCATTCGACTCACAGCCGCAAGTGATACAGTTTACCAGTTGCTTGCCCATGGTCGATGGTTTTCTCCAGGTACTCCGGCTTCTTCCACCACTAAAACTGATCGCCATGATATGGCTGAAATATTGCTGAAAGTAGCGTTAAACATAATAAATCAATCAAATCAATCAATGGAAAGTCAAATAATTTTAAAGTCTTTGGGAGCGTGTTACTTGTCTTTCATTTTGTTCTTTAATCTCACATTGATGTCTTGATTATGTTTCATCCTTCACCAATAAAACTGACCACCACGATATGACTGAAATATTGTTGAAAGTGGTGTTAAACACCATAACCCTGATCATGTTTCATTCTAATGGGAATAATCACAGTCATTTGACTTTTCCTTTTTCCGGTGAATTTTATTGTAATATCCAACATGCATGCATCAAGCTGTTTTTTCCAAGGAAATAGAAAATTGAATTTTAATATTTTAGAAGAAGAATTTTTTTTATTGCTTATTTGTCTAACTGGTAATTGCTTAGAACAACAAAATAAATCATAAATATACTACAAAAAAATATCATACAAGATTCACAATTTTTTTTTATTTCTCATGCACCAAAAAAAAAACCAACAAAGTAGTTGATAAAATTACTGCATAAAAATAAAATTCAAGATTCAAGATTTTTTTTAATTCTCATGTGCACCAAAAAAACATCTTGAGAGAAACTCTACCATAATCAAAGATTTCTGATGCACCAAAAAAACATCTTAAGAGAAACTCTACCATAATCAAAGATTTATGATGCACCAGAAAAAAAACAAATTAATGGATAAAAATACTACAAAAAAAAAATCATTCAAATTCAAGATTTTTTATTTCACAAAAAAAATCTTGATAAACTTAACATTTACCAAAATCAAAGATTACATAAGGGAGCCCCATATTTAGGATCCCCTACCCTATGTTTAAAAGAGGATTTTGGCCCTGTAATAAAAGAGAACTTGGTATCTATAAAGTTTACTAGCCAGGTATTTGAGACATGTTATTATGTGTTTGTTGTGTGGTCAGTTATGTAATCTCTGATTAAAGTTTCTCTCAACTTTTTATCTAAATAACCCCTTTTATAACTTTTAAAGTGAATAAAATTATTAGTCATTTTGGACCTATCCATTAATAGCTTGAGGGGGAAATGTGGTCAAGGTTTAAATGCAAAAAAAAAAGTTATTTTCAAAAGGTTTTTTTTCTTTGGTCATTTTCTGTGAAATCTTTCATCTATTTTAATTGTCTATGGTTATTGTTAAATGTTATTTGTCAAAGATAGGGTGTTGCAAAATTGCAGCAAAATATGCATTTTAAACTGTTATGCAAAAAAAAGGCCTATTTCAAAGTGTGTTTTCTGTCATTTTCTGTCAAATCTTCATCTATTTTTAATTGTCTTCTTCTTCTCTGCTTCTGCCTCATAATGGGCACCAACAACTTGTCTATGAATATTATTCAATGCTATTTGTCAAAGATAGGTTATTGCAAAAAGTGCAGCAAAATATGCATTTTAAGCTGTCATTGGAGTTTTTGGTTTTTATAGTCACCAGATATATGCCATTTTCTTACAGCATATGCATTTGTATGGCAAACAGTTTTTATTCAATTCTCATGTTGTTGTTTTTTTCATTAATGACAAAAAATATAAACATGGTTATTAGCCAGTAGGATAATGCAGTTTTTTTTCTTGAAAAAGCAATTTTGTGTTATAACTTAACACTTTGTCCTGGAAACACTGACAATATAACTGAAATATTGTTGAAAGTGGCATTAAACACCATAAACTAAAAAACCTGGAATTAAATCAATACAATTTAAAATGTCCATATTGAAAGTTTATCATTATTAAATTGAAATTGTTGTGATTTTATGCTAAATAACAGAAAATGTAAAACCATGTATATTGTGGACTGGTTTCAATTTAGGATGCACACCACGATATAATATTGCTAACATTGGCTTAAACACCAATCAATCAATCAATTATGGATGTAAATGAAAATTTGTGGAACTGTTTCACTATCTAAATGTTGTTTTTAGTCCAGTGGACTTCCTGGAACAACACTCCTAACCTCACCAGGGACTGTAAAAAGTTAATAATTATCTCAGATCAAAGACTGCCAGGATATTACTTAAATATTGTTGAAAGTGACCTTAAACACCATAATCACCACCACAACTGAGATCAAAGAAGTAAATCTTGAAAACTGGATCAGAGAATCAGAGAGCCAGATTGAGGTTCATTTAAGAGGAGTAAAAGTCCTCATGTGTATTCAATACTTTTTTTAGGCTCAGCTCTGGTGGGTTTTTTTTCAAAAATATATCCGAATACATTTTCATAATTTTTCTGTTGTAAATCTACAAATTGTAGAAATGTATTGAAAATGAGTAAATTCACACAAAATAAAGTGTGAAATTATAAAAAAAAAAAATATATTTTTGTTTTCTAATCTTTGTAAGTGATAATTGCCACACAGTATGATAGTTATCAAGATACAAAGTATCTTCATTATTTATATACATATATATATTTTTGAGATTGAATATCACTGTTAGATGGATGTTACAGATTGAAGTTTGACATTGAGAAAGTCTCGGAGGAAAATTTTAAAAACAGTAACTATATGTTACTACTTTAGTTATGTATTTGGTGTTTGTTGTACAAACTTTTTAGATGTATATAAATGTAGATATACACGTACATGTATATATATTATAATCTATTTATTTTAAAGAAGAGAAAAAAAATACAGAATTTGCACATCTATATGCATATTAATATGGTATATCTGTTAGATGTAAATTTCAATAATCTCATGCAGAAGAAAAAAACACCATTTATTTTTAAGGAAAAAAATACAGAATTTGCACATCCAAAATGTCATAAACTTAGCAAATATGCACCACACTACATATATCTATTAGAAGGTGTAAATTTCAATAATCTCATGCAGAAGAGAAAACAAACACCATTTATTTTTAAGGAAACAAATACAGAATTTGCACATCCAAAGGTTGTAAGCTTTTCAAATATGTGCCAAAGAAATTGTCACATTATATTTATGAGAAGGTGTAAATTTCAGTAATCTCTTGCAGAAGAGGAAAAAAAACACCATTTAATTTAAAGAACAAAAAATACAGAATTTGCACATCCAAAATTTCATAAACTAAATGCAAATATGCACCAAAGAAATTATCACTTTCATACATATTATAATATCATATATATCTATGAGAAGATGTAAATTTCAATAATCTCTTGCAGAAGAAGAAACAAACACCTGCCAATCAAAACCCAGGATGCTATTCCATTTGATGATACATTTCCTATGTTAAATTCCCATTATTGATTATTATTGGTTCATTAATTAGAATTTGTTTCTGCCTCCACCCCCTTTGGCCATTGGTTAATGGACCTGTCCAGAGTGTTATGTAATAATGTATGGTCAGTTAATTTTTCATTCCAGGGTAGAAAAGCTTTGTCCATTGATGTTTATTTACCTATCTTTATTTAGGACTGAAGAGTAAACATTGGGTTTTATTTGAACTAAACTTTTATTAGTTCTTGTAAAAAAGGGAATGACCACCATACTACAAGTTTTACAGTGTAATAAGACACTACACAAGAGATGACCACTGGTCAAACTTGTATACAAATTATAGTATTCTTTTCTCTATAGAGAGGGACAACAGGAAAGAAGCAATTAGCACACTGTATCAGTGTTAATGTGTGTGTGGATGAAAAGTTAAAATCATTTTAAAACTCAAGCCATGGAAATTGAGACTACAGGCCAAGTTTACAGTCTTCAAAACAAGGGTAGGATTTTGTTTTTTTTTAGATTTTTTTTAAGTGAAGTTTTTTTTCATTTTACTTGCATATAATTGTTGAGATCAGTGTTTTTTTTCTCTGTAAATTGTTTTTTTTTTTTTTTTTGAGCAAACATCTTTTTTAATGTATAAATTGAGTCTGCAGTAGAAATGTAAATATTTACAATATTAATTATTTTGATTTATAATTTTGCATGTTTATTTCTTTAAATACATTGTGGGTGTCTTTTGCATGTTTTTTTAAATCTTATTTTTTATGGGGGGAGAGGGGGTAAATACAGTTTTTTTCAATATACATTTATTTATAATAATTTATTGTAAACAAAAACACATTTTGTGTAGAAAGAATACAGAGTTTTTATGAAAGATGAAATTAATTGATAATACCTATTGTTTTATATTTTCTCTTAAAAGTAAGTTTTTAGTTTATAAACTAAAATAGCACACTTTCTAAAATGAACGGAATTTTGTGAATGACTCAGATTACACTCAGTGAAGGGTGGGTGTACTTTAAAAAGCCTGCTTTTAAGTTTTGATAAATATTTGGTCACCTTCCTAACATTTTAAAAACAAACATCAAAATCAGTTCAATCTCATTAATCATTATTTTAATCCTTGATACAAAGCTATGTTTTTCATTGAAACTTCAAAAAATAAATATTAATTTCAATTTCCTTTACTTTAATTATGATTACCCAGAAAGAAAAAAAGGAAAAAAATTACTATTTTTTGTGTTTTCAAATCTATAAATCTTTAATTTTCAACAGCACTGACTTTTAGAATTTTTTATAAAAAAAAAATAGAATGTTTAATGAGATATAACAATACCTTTGTAATATGTGTGGGTGGGTTTTTTTATTTTCATTCTATTATATTTATTTTGTGGTGGGAGGGGATACTTTATTATTTTTTATAATTTACTCCATGTATCTTCATTGTCACTCAACACCTTAATATTTTTTTATAGATAATTTTAAAGCTATATATATAATGATGAATAATGATTGTTGTACATCTTGTGGGCAGTCAAATGAACAACTTTAACCAACAGTTATCTCCCCTGCTAGATGTATAACATGTCTATTGTCCAATCTCAATACAAACACCCCACGATTACCACCTCTTTACACATTTTGTTAAAAGTCAATCAATGGTGGTATTGTAATGGCTAACAAGATCAAATGGGGTGTTGTGATTAAATCTTGACAAAATTGACACTTTAGCTCCTCGGTGTTGACACAAGTAAATCTGGTAGATTTTTGTGATAATGTACTTTTTGAATAAAAAATAAATAAATACAACCTATATATATATATATATACAGTACATGTACAAAATGTATAGTCTATTGAAGACTGTATTAAAAGCCCCACCCCCTTTTAACCGAGTTTTAAAATTGACAATTCAGCTCCTGAGTATTGACAAAAGTAAATCTGGTAGATTTTTGTGATAATGTACTTTTTGAATAAAATATATATACATGTATATACAAAATGTATTTACGTGTATGAACAGTTGTATTGAAGCCATTATTATTTACCCCCCTTTTTTTCTTTTTTTTTTTGGCTGAGTTTTATAATAAATCTTTGTTTACTTTCTTAAACAAATGTTGAAGTAAAAAAAATACATGTATATATATGCACCTGTATAGAGAGTTTTATTGAAGCCTGTATTTTTTTACCCCCCTCCCCTTTTTTTTTTTGGCTGAGTTTTATAATAAATCAATGTTTCCTTTCTTAAAAACAAATGTTAGAATAAAAAAATGAGAGAAAAAATAAATATATGTTTACACATTTATAGACATTTGATTGGAGCCTGTATTACCCCCTTTTTTTTGGACTGAGTTTTATAATGAATTATTGTTTCCTTTCTTAAACTATGTTAAAGTAAAAAAAAATGAGGAGGAACAGATTGTCAAAGTAAAAAAAAAATGAGGAGAAAAATATAAATAGAACTTTCCAATTTGTATATAATAAATATACAATGCCAGTATATCATTAAAAAACTTTACTGTATACATACTGCAGTAAAGTTACCATAAGTAATATTTTAATCTTAATTCTTGGGGGGGGGGGGTGGATCCTAAGTAAGTGGAATAAATAATGTGTTAGTATTGTGCATGTAGTACATGTAGGTAATATATATTTTTTTTTAATCAAGATTTTAATGAACAAATTCAGACACACAATGTACAACATTATAAAGTAAATAATACAAGTACAAGATACAAAACTCTCAAAATGTAAGCAAATAAGAAGAAAAACAAACAATATTTACAATATTATAATTTTATAAAATTACTGGTCCCGATGCCACAAAACTTTTTCTTTGCTGAGCAAACTTTTTTTGCTCAAATCTGTGTTCTCAGCCAATCAAATTTGAGAATATTCTCAGACTTACATGTAAGTAAATTCTCAAGTTTTGTGGTGCCGGGTCCTGGTCCTTATTAGATTCATAAATTTTTGGCATACTAATAATAAATGTATTTCATCTTCTATTACCAGTATACAGTAATACATATTCTTCAATCAATACTGTTAATTATTTAACTATGACTCAAGTTGGCCCATTTCCATGGAAAAAAAATCAGTGACTTCTTCTAAAGATTGAGAAAGAAATAAAAGTATATACAATGGTATACTAATGAAAATGAATATTTCATCTTCTATTACCATAGTACATGTTCTTTCACCACTAGCAATAATTTAACTAAGTCTTAAGTTGGCCCATTTTCATAAAATACAGCAGTTATTTCTCCTTTTTAACATTGAGAAATAAAAGATATTATTGTTTTGTATGTTATTTTTTAATATTTGACCATATTACAGAGATCTCCAGCCTCAATATAACTAAGATAGTGTTGAAAGTGGCATTAAACACCATAACTCTAACCCTATAGAGATATGTTTGCAGCACATGTTAAAGCACATGTTAAACATTTACCAGACAATCATGTAGTGATACCTATCTGTTGACAGTTAGTGTTTCTATGTTATGGATTACATTTTGTTGATAACACATTGTGTTTAAACTGTGAAAACATTTTTTTAATGTGTTAGAATTTATTAGATCTTTATCTTTTTTCAAGATAGGAGAGAAAAAATAGACCTGATTTCATAATGACAGCCCCCAGATATATGTTAAACATGTACTGGTACATTTGTACTGGTATTATTAAAATTCATATAAAAAAGCTGAATCAGTAAACAGGGAATCTGGTGATACCAGTCCTTGAAATGAAAATTTGGATTTACTGGTCCAAATTAAAATTTTAGAATTTATTCCTAAATAAAAACTCACTGGTCTTGGGCCAGGGGACTGGTGCTCATTGTGAATGCTGTGATACATGTACATTTTTGTACATGCATCAATATTTTGATCCTTTTTATTGACCATAGTTTTGAAGGTGTCTCAGAGATGCTACTTGACTAGATGATTCCTGGCCATGGATGGTGGGCTCACCATTTTCAGTGGTTCCTGGCCATGGATGGTGGGCCCACCATTTTCAGTGATTCCTGGCCATGAATGGTGGGCCCACCATTTTCAGTGATTCATTCAACCTATGCCAACATTTAAAAAAAAATAAGTATAAAAGGTAAGAAAAAATTGTTGGCATAGGTTTTAGATACCTTTTCAGAAATGTCTTCTTGACTTGCCAACCAAATTAAGTTGCTACAACTGGGTGTCTCTTCTCTATTTCTTTACATATATACATGTACAGGTATTGTTGGTTCTATGAGCTTCATTTGACCACTCGTTATTGTTTTATTTTACAGTATATATATTCTTTGAGCAGGTAACTAAGGAGACAACAGGGGTGAACAATTAACTGTGTTTGCTTGACCTTTTTAGTTGAAGAAATAGTATTTATTTTTTACGAATTGTAATTCTTTGTGGAGGTACCTAAGGAGAGAAGAAGGATGGAACAATTAACTGTGTTTGCTTGGCCTTCTTTTTTGTAGAAACAGTTTTTTTTTGTTTTTTTTTTAAAGAATTGTAATTCTTTGAGGAGTAACTAGGGAAAATACAAGGGTATAACAACTAACTATGTTTGCTTGGCCTTCTTTTTAGTAGAAACATTTTTTTTTTAAGAATTGTAATTCTTTGAGGAGTAGCTAAGGAAAATACAAGGATGGAACAAGTAACTCTGTTTGCTTGGCCTTCTTTTAAGTAGAAACAGAATTTTTTTTTTTTTTTTAAGAATTGTAATTATTTGAGGAGTTACCTAATCTAAGAAGAGAACAAGGGTGGATCAATTAACTGTGTTTGCTTGGCCTTTTTAGTAGAAACAGTATTTATTTATTTTTTGAGAATTGTAAGTCTTTGAAGAGTAGCTATGGAAAATACAAGGATGGACCAATTAACTCTGTTTGCTTGGCCTTTGTTTAGTAGAAACAGGTTTTTTTTTTTTTTTAAAGAATTGTAATTCTTTGAGGAGTAACTAGGGAAAATACAAGGGTGTAACAACTAACTATGTTTGCTTGGCCTTCTTTTCAGTAGAAACAGTATTTTTTTTTATTTTTTTTTTTTAAGAATTGTAATTCTTTGAGGAGTAGCTATGGAAAATACAAGGATGGAACAATTAACAGTACTTGCTTGGCCTTTGTTTAGTAGAAACAGTTTTGTTTATTTAAGAATTGTAAGTCTTTGAGGAGTAACTAGGGAAAATACAAGGGTGTAACAATTAACTGTGTTTGCTTGGCCTTTGCTTAGTAGAAACAATTTTTTTTCAAGAATTGTAAATATTTGAGGAGGTATCTAAGAAGAGAACAAGGGTGGAACAATTATCTATGTTTTCTTGGCCTTCTTTTTAGTAGAAACAGTATGTTTTCTCTCGAAAACGGTTGTATATAATAAATGATGTATACATTGGATTACATTTTTCATTTGGATTCAAGATTCAGATTCTGAATCCAACTGGACAACCTAAACCTTCTCTTCCTAACCCTCCCCCTCCCCCCACAAAAAAAAATAAAGGTCTAACCTCAGATTCACCTCTTGTCAATACATATTACAAAAATTGTCCTTTTTACAAAAATATTTTACCTTAAGAACCAAATAAGGAAGTATTGACCAGGGCTAAAGGCTACAACTATGGACAGTACTAATACTTTTCTTGATGTATTGGGTACAAAAATACAAGATATTATTTAGAAACATGTTTTGTGAGATTGATTAAGGAAAAACATTATAATTCATATTGAGAAATCGGCTAGTCTTCTAGGATAAAGTTGATAATTCATATAAAGATATCGGCCGGGATTGGAAAAACTTTATAATACATGCCAAGATATATTGGCCAGTCTTCTAGGATAAAGTTCATAGAAATTCATCCTAAGATATTGGCTGGTCTTATACGACAAAATTGATAATTCATACCAAGATATCGGCTGGTCTTCTAGGACAAAGTTGATAATTCATACCGAGATATATCGATTGTTCTTCTGGGATAAAGTTGATAATTCATACCAAGATATATCGATTGTTCTTCTGGGATAAAGTTGATAGTTCATATACAAATATGTTGGTCAGTCTTCTGTTACAAAATGAAGCCAGTAAGTAAATTAAGGACTCTATTTGTTCTACAGGATTTCAGTTCTCTGTCATTGTCGCTTGTTACGTAGTTTGACCTTTGAACTTTCTAACATGTTTTTTTAAGTTGAAATTTATAATTGTAATGATATTTATTTTCTTGTATCACCGTGGATACATTTGACATTTTAATTTATTCTTCATATTTTGTTAATTGATTAAATCAGGGGTTAAGGTTGTGGTATTTAACGCCACTTTCAACAATATTTCAGCTATTTCGTGGCCGTCAATTTTAATGGTGGAGGAAACCAGAGAAAACCACCAACCTGCCGCAAGTCACAGACAAATTTTATTACATAATTTTGTATCAAGTACACCTCACCTGAGTGGGATTCGAACTCGCACAACATTAGTCAAATAGTGGCGAATTGAATAAATCATATAACTAAAAACATACATGCAAAGTACATATATGTATATTTCTCCTATTTTTAGGGGTTTAACCAGTTCGTTAAATTTTCGTAATATTTTTAATGATCACAGTGGTCAAATTTTTGCATCAGAATTACGACCAATTTCCTTTTAACGGAAATTAACAACTTGAGAAAATATTTTTGAAGTTTGGTCATAACAGATTCTCCTTCTGTTAATAGTGAATTATGATATAAAGTTTAAAATATAACTCTCTCTTGTGGAGAAATGTGGAAGAGGAATTCATATATCTACAAATGCACCGCTATGTTATAACTTGATTCAGAAACTCACAATCATAAGAGATAAATATATTTATTTAGATGTTTTTAAGATCATAATATTATTGTAATGTACATGTACATTTTGTCCTAAAAAATCTTTTTGCTGATTCTTTTGATTCTTAATAATGCCACGATATATACATATGTATAAGTTGGCATTAAACACCAATCAATCAATCTTATTTTGTTGGTTGTCTGTATAACAATACACAAATTATTGTGTCCACTCTTGTTTTGCATATGTTGGCAGATCTTAGTAGTTTACAGTGAGAGGATTCTTAACATTTGTTACCAGAAAGTACAGTATTTATAAATGAATTTACTTTGATTTGAGAAAAAATATTTCTGCCAAAATTCAAAAAGAAAGTTTTTCACCAAAAGCTATATAGAAATAAATGTAGTGTGTAGAAATGTTCACCATACATTTGAGACAAAAGTAAAGTACAGTTATTTTTAAAATTATTCTTCAACTCAGATTTTAGAATCTGTAACTAAGACTACCTCTGTTTACAAGAACTAAAATGTAGAAAAATCCCCCAATTTTGTTTTAATTGAACTCTTGAAAAAGCACAAAGCACCAAGTCTTCTTTGTAAGTTGAAAAAACAATTTTTTTTTTCAGAAACTTCAAAACTCTTGTTGATAAAAGTAAAAAGATTTTTTTTATTTAAAGGGGCATTATCTGCTAAATCGTAAATTTTTGTTACCCATAAAAACTATCAGATATGGTTGATGCCTTAATAAAACATGTTTCTGTAACTTATAAATGTTATGAAATGTACGTGCATCTGGGGAAAAAACATGCAACTGCTCGTCTTTTGAGATCGATCAAGAAATGGACACCATCTTATTAATTATCGACATTGTTTACGGAGTTTGTTGAATCAGTACAACAATGCACTTATTTCTTATTTTTTGTGAATCTGCTTTTAGTCAGTGTTAATTACGACAAAGAACCATGCAAGTTGGCAGTTAATAAGCAACAAAATACAAATTATTTGTTTTTACCTGTCACTAGTAAGGTCAATTGCATACGAAAAAAGCGAGGTCAAATGATTTGCTTGCAAGCAAATAAGTAATCTATGGTAATTTTCGTTCTCAAAAGGCGGAAAGTGGTTCGATAAGCTGTTTAATGTGAAATATTTACTTTATTTCATCATTTTAAAGCTATTTACCAATTTCCAAAGCATATAATTTTTTTTGTCAAAATCGTAGCTAATGCCCCTTTAAGTTGAACTCTTAAAAAAGAACAAAGTCTTCTTTGTAAGTTGAAAGAGCAAAATTGTTCAGATAACTCAAAACTCTTATTGATAAAAGTAATATTTTCTGTTTTCAATCATCAAGCATTGACCACCATGTTTACAGATCTATAAATAGACAATTTGACTGAGAAATTTGATAATGAACCAATTTTAATCTCCCTTGTTACATAATCGTTTCATTTTTCTCAACTACATGAAGTCATTTAGGAATTTTTGGACAAACTTTTATTTCTCAGTGGATTAATGTTTTAGAGAAAATTTCAGAGCAGGAAAGGAATTTTAAATAAAAATTTTAAATATGAAATGTTTTAAGAAGGAAATGGCTAACAATATGATAAGGTTTGATAAGAGTGTTGGTCTTCTTAATAAGATATAGCTTGTTAAAAATCACTCAATTAAAATTTAAATTCTATTTTAAAAGCATTGTAAAGTATTGAAAATATGAGTGTTAAATCCTATTAAAAGGTTAGATATAATTATTTTTCCGTGGACGATGGGATGTATTAAATATTTAAGTAATAAGGATAAAATATTTTTCTACCAAAAACTTCCCCTATAAATTCAAATTTTGAAAAAAAGGATAGTCTTTTCTTTGAAATTAATGATAATAGGAGTGTCTAGGTATAAACATGACTTGTTTACTTCCTAGATATTTTTGTTTTTGTTTGTTTGTTGTTTTTAGCAGATTTTCCAAACTCTGTTAATTATACCCCCGCAAACAAAGTTTGGGGGGGTATATAGGTTTCACCCTGTCTGTCTGTCCGCATAGAGGGTACATGGTTTGTCCGTACAACTCCTCCTACAGTTTTTCTGCTAGAAAGTTTTTATTTTGCAGATCATTTGTACATATATCAAAGATGTGCATGTGGTAGGGATTTTGATTTTTGTGCATTTTTACCAAAAATATAGATTGTTGAACTTAGTCATTTTTTGGTGAATTTGGCAAAAAGGGTACATGGTTTGTCTGCACAACTCCTCCTACAGTTTTTGCTAGGAAGTTTTTATATTGCAGATCGTTTGTGCATACATCAAAGATGTGCATGTGGTAAGGATTTTGATTTTCATGAATTTTTACCAAAAATATAGATTGTTGAACTTAGTCTTTTTTTGGTGAATTTGGCTAAAAGGGTACATGGTTTGTCCGTGCAACTCCTACAGTTTTTACGCTAGGAAGTTTTTATATTGTAGATTGTTTGTACATATATCAAAGATGTGCATGTGGTAAGGATTTTGATTTTTGTGCATTTTTGCTAAAAATATAGATTGTTGAGTTTAGCCATTTTTGTGTGAATATGGCAAAAAGGGTACATGGTTTGTCTGCGCAACTCCTCCTACAGTTTGTAAGTTAGGAAGTTTTTACATTGCAGAACATTTGTACTCATATCAGAGATGTCCATGTTGTAATGATTTTGATTTTCATGAATTTTACCAAAAAATATAGATTGTTGAACTTAGTTATTTTTTTTTATTTGTGAATTTGGCTGAAAGGGTACATGGTTTGTCCATGCAACTCCTCTTACAGTTTTTATGCTAGGACATTTTTATTTTTGTTGAATGTGTTAAATAATATATTTTCCATGTAGACTTAGTTTTCAATAATCTTGGACACAGTCAGAGTGAAGCGGGGGGTATTAGTCCCGCTATGCAGACAGTTCTAGTTATTGATTTGATGAATGGTGTGTCAGTGTGTATGTTAGTTTGTTTGATGGTGTTTAATGCCACTTTCAACAATATTTCAGTTATATCGTGGCGGTCAGTTTTATTGGTGGAGGAAACCGGAGTATCAGTAGACACCACTGACAAACTTTATCGCATAATGTTGTACACAAAAAGGTATAATGTTAGAATTTGAGATATCCAGCATTTGTTGTTTTTGATTTAACTAGCTTTAGACCAGTAAAGGGTTAGAATTTGAGATATCCAGCATTTGTCGTTTTTGAGTTAACTACAGTAGCTTTAGACCAGTAAAAGGTTAGAATTTGTGATATCCAGCATTTGTCGTTCCTGAGTTAACTAACTTTTGACCAGTAAAAGGTTAGAATTTGTGATACAAATGTATACTGCATTTGTCGTTTCTGAGTTTTGCAAAAGCTAATTATTTGATTGGTTTATATCATTTGATAGGATTGGCAAATTTTGCATGTGGTTTTATGTTCTATCATGATCAACTTTGTTTCTGTGAGATAACTTTTATTTTATCACTGACTGATCCTTCTGAATATTTAACACAAACATCTTTGTCATAGACTAAAAGTTAGGAATTATTTAGGGCATTACAGCCCTACCCTTTTCTAAGTAAGAGGTCACAAGGTGCAAAAATGGTTGTTACTGTTTTTTGTTGGTGCAATTTAATTGTTCATCTGATTTTTATTTAATAAATTCCTTAGGGAAAAAACACTTAAAGAAAAATGCATAGCATTGTAATGTACATTTTGAAACTGATTCTGTTTTAGCAAAAAAACGAAAATGCCAAAATGGGGGATTTCAAAATTTGAACTTTTTTCCATTTTTCATCCAATTTTTATGCAGTTTTTTGCATAATGATCATCTTTATAGGTTTTTAATGGGCCATTCAAAAATTTACCCATTTCATTTAGAAATGGAGGACTAAAAGGGCCTTAATTCTGAAAGTTGGTATATTTAGAAGGATAATAGAATTTTTAAATTTCATTCAATTTTTATGCAGTTTCTTTTTTGTTTTCCCTTTAAATTGATTGTGCTGAGAGCTTGTGGGAAAATATGGTGATGTATATTCTCTTTCTTACAGTTTTCAAGTTATGGTTTCAGGGTGCAACTTGATTGCAGTAAAACTTGTGGAAGAGGAACCCCTTGTTGGCTTTCTGTGTTGTAGTGGTTCATTCCCACTTGGTCTACTCCCATTTGGTCTATTCCCATTTGGTCTATTCCCACTTGGTCTACTCTAGAAAAATGATAGTGTTGCATTTGGTCTACTCTATGAATTTTATATACTAAAACAACATATAAAAAAACAATTTCACTCTATTATGGGGAAAGTTTAAGAGAAAGTTTAAAAGTTTCAATTTGAAATGTTTATGATATGTATTTATACACATTAAAAAAAAAAATTCAATGTCATATACTTTCTTAATTAAAGGGTAGAACTATTTTTAAGACATAGCTATTTTTTAATTTTATATAAAATATTTATTTATTATACAAAACAAATCAGAGTTGTGTATGAAATACATTTAAGCTTGGTGATACAAAACATAATTATATTTAATAATGAGCCTGTAAAATAAACAATGGGTATGATTATTAAAAAGTGACATATTCCTCTGTTTTTACAGTGATTAACATTTTTGAAATTCCGGAGAATTGTACTCGGTTTACATTATTTCAAGGAATAGAGGATGAAAACAATGAAAGCATGAACAGAAAAAGAATAGACAATCACAACCCTAATACACTATAATTTCAATTTAAAAGATATTATAGACCTCTATTTCATAAAATTTCATTAAGTAGACGAAATGGGAATTATTAAATTTTCAACAGTAGACGAAATGGGAATAGACCAAATGGGAGTAGACCAAGTGGGAGTAGACCAAGTGGGAAGTTACTGTTGTAGTATGCTGCACTCCAGAGTAGCTCATTATTCTGTCATCATATTTAACTATTTTAGTTGAAGGAAGCATTGATATATTTATGTTGTATCTGAATTAAATTTAATGCACATTAATCTTAATAACTAGGGTTACGGTTATGGTGTTTAATACCACTTTCAACAATATTTCAGCTTTATTGATGGAGGAAACCCAAGTACTCAGAGAAAGCCATCGACATGCTGCAAGTCACTGGCAAACTAAATATCACCCAATGTTGTATGGAGTACACCTCACCATTATTAATAACTAAATCTTTTTCAGTATAAAAAGAAATTGTGAAAAGACTTTGCAATATTAGGAAATTCAATAATTAGTAAAAGTCAAAAATAAAAAAAAAAACATGTAAAATTTATTTTTACAAAATCTTTTTTTTTTTTGTGTATTGTCAGAAAAAATGTTTTAATACATTATGAAAAATATGTAGAAATCTGACAAGTTCATATTTTACGATGTGTCAAATTCAAAACGGTAATTGTAAACTGTCACACAGAATTTAGTGACATTTTTACCATAGGCAATTTACATCTCATATCTCTCTCACACACAGAAAATACCAATTAATACTAATGTGTGTCTCTGGTCATTATTTTAGGCCAGAAACTGACCAGTAGATAAAATATTAATATGTCAAATTTAACAAATTCCACAGGGTAATATTGAACATTTTAATATTAGACCGAAAATAGATTTTTAACATCTAAATTTAGACTAAAAAAAGATTTTTTAAAATAGAGGTGTAAAATAGATGTATTTGGAAATAGATTTTGTTTTTCTTTTTTTTTTTAAATTAATTTTCTAAAAATAACTTTACAAAGAGGTTAAATATAATAATAATGATAATAATAATAATTTCCTTTGTTTAAACAGGATAACATGTATTAGTATAAAATTAGTTCACACTGTGATCCTGTAATATTTACTATATTTTACAAACAATAAATAAAGGTTAGAGGGACAATGAAATTTTGACAATCCAGAGAAACTGGCAACAAAGGGTACATAAAACGAAGAAAAACACAACACAATATGTGTTGGACACGACTATGCCCAAACAAATACAAAATATATGGTTAAAAATAAAAAAGTAGACATCTAATTCAGTATGCACAGCACGAGAGTTAAAATATGCAGGTAAATTTAAAATATAATGGTGCACGGGTAACTTCCCACTTGGTCTATTCCCATTTCGTCTACTATTTGACCATTCCCACTTGGTCTATTCCCATTTCGTCTACTATTTGACAATTCCCATTTGGTCTATTCCCATTTCGTCTACTGTTGAAAATTTAATAATTCCCATTTCGTCTACTTAATGAAATGGAGATCTATAACATCTTTTAAATTAAAATTATAGTGTATTAGGGTTGTGATTGTGTATTCTTTTTCTGTTCATGTTTTCATTGTTTTCATTCTCTATTCTATGAAATAATGTAAACCGAGTACAATTCTCCCGAATTTCAAAACTGTTAATCACTGTAAAATAGAGGAATACATGTAATAACCATTCCCATTGTTTATGTTACAAGCTCATTATTAAATATAAGTATTTTTATTTATAGCAAGAGTTAAGCCCTTAACTTTAAATCAATTAAAAATGAACCAGAATGTAACAAACAATAAAATATATGGTTAAAAATATTTTTTTTAAACGTAGGTCTTTAGTGTGGGTGATACCTTAATTATAGAGTTACTACATAATTAGTGTTAAAATAGGCAGGTAAATTTAAAATATAATGTGCATGACACCTTAATTAAGGCATAATTAATCTTAAGATATACTGGTTTCCTGTTACTTTCTCTCCTAACCAATTGCTGTCTTTTGTTACTGTTATTTTTTTTTCCTGTGACTTTCTTTCCGTTTACCGTTTTTCATCACTTTAAATAAATTAAAAATTTAACCAGAATGTGTGTGATCTCTTTCTTACAATGATTCTCACTCGTCATATTTTAAATATTTTAAGGGCATTTTTATTGACCAACAAATGCTTTTAATAGAAAAATAAAATGGACTGCATGACAAATCAATATTAATTGTGAGGTTTTTAGTTCACTATGATGTAAGGATCCATTAAAACATAAAATATTAATTATAAATTGACAATCCTTTTTGCATGTGTCCTGAGTCCCTCCATTGTTCCTGTCATTTGGCATGGCTTTATTACAAATCAATAACAAAAGATTTTTATTGTTAAAAGTATTGGTCGAAATGATGGGTCATTTTAATGAGTTATAATAAATCTTTCAGACTGGGACCAATCAGAATGTTAGACAATGGATGTCAGTTTTGTTGACCATCTGATGCTGAGGGGTCAATAATTGTGATGCAATATTGTCAGCACAATGGGGTGAAAATTTAATTAAAAATTTTACAAGAGAAATGCCATATTTTGAGTTCTTTTTATAGAAAAATTACATCAGTTTTAAACTTGCTGACATCTTGAGTTGAAATTTAATACAGTAATTATTTTATTGAAAATATTTGTGTTTCCTCTGACAAATATTTGTTGTATTATAATACATGTATAATCAGGGATGTTTTTTCAGTTATTTAACTGATTTCCGCTATATATTTTTTTGTGAAAAGGAAATTCCAAAAATCGCAGGACACAGTCAGAACAGGTCAAAATGGATCATTTGAAAGAAGTTGTTTTTCACTGATTTTCAGTTATTTTATTTCCTATCCAAAATCATCCCTGATAATATAATGGTATGATTCCTTGTGATTTAGAGAACAAATATATAAAGTAGAATTTTTTCTTCTTTATATCCTATAATGCAGAAATGTGCAGACAATACTTAAGAACCTTAATTTCAAATAAATTATAAATTAGTTGACATAAATATATTTTGTTTTAAATAAAAGTATTATCATATACATACATGTACAAAAGTACAAAATAAGAATTAATAACCACATAGGTTTGTTTATTTTTGGCATGGCAAAATTTCTGAAAATTGATATTTTTCTAGATTATGACTTATGGGGGTTGTCATAAAAAATAATTAATGGACATAAATGAAATATCTATAAAAGGCCTCACTATCATCAAGGCCCATAACTCAAAACACTTAATAGATAAAAACCACACAAGTCTCTCGTTGACTGGGACAAGTTTATTGATAAATTTATGTTTTTCTACACACTTCTAATTGTGAAAATGAATGTCCCTTGTCATAAGTGTCCACTTGAGAAAAAAATGACCAGTCCTTGCATTTCATTTAGAGAGTTTTTGTACCCAGAGGGTTATTTTTTCTTGGACATCACCTGGCTAATGGGTCTGGTATTACATAATTTTGTCACTGGCTGGTTGGCTTCGTGTTCTCATTCAACCATGTCAACCTGTAAATTAATGTTTATTACTACAAATTAGACTCATAAAAAAGTGAGAAGAAAGGATTAAAAAGTGTTTTATTAGGGATATGGCTATCAATTACAGGTTTATAGAACTTGTCATTCAATTATTACTTTGGAGAATTTTTACACATAAAAAGAGATCACATTTTAAAGTTTAATATTCAGGGAATTTTCAAAATTTTTATAGTTCAGATTTGTTAAATTCCAGAAGAAAACAAACACAAGTACTTGTTGTCTTTTTCCAATTACAAAATAAAGAACAGATTCTGTGTTAGAAATATACATGTCTATGCATGTTTGTTTCATTTTTAAAATTTTATTTAATTTAATATCCAGCAAAAACTTAACAGTTCAGATCTGTTAAAAACCAGACAAAAAGACATGCATTTGTTGTCTTTTTTCAATTATAAATAAACTATGCAAAATAAAGAACACATTATGTGTTAGAAATATATGTCTAAGCATGTTTATTTCATTTTTTAAATTTAATTCGATTTAATTTTAATCTTGTGTCCTCTAAATTGGCAAAAGTGCAGAAGATATATACATGTATTATGCATATCATAAACCAGCAATGAAATTATAAATAAAATATACAAATTTGAGAACAAATTATGTGTTAGAAATATACATGTTTAAGCATGTTTATTTCAGTTTTAAAAATTAATTTTAAATCTCATGTTCTCTAAATTGATGAGAAATTGATGAAGATGTATATATATTACACATATCATAAATCAGCAACGATACTAAGCATATTTTTTTCATTCTTAAATTTTATTTGATTTAAAAAAATTTAATCTTGTGTTCTCTAAATTGATGAAAGCAAAGAAGATATATATTATTTCTTTTTTTTTAAATTTAATTTAAACTTAAAACTCATGTACTCTAAATTAACAGAAAGGTGATGAAGATATATGTTACACATATCATAACCCAGCTACGAAATTTGACCTTGAGAAAGCCAGGAAATTATCAGAGATTATACCACTTCTATGATTGAAAACACCAGGAGCAGATAAATCTCCCATAAAAATTACTTAAAGAAGATTCTTCATTTGTTAGTAATGGTCAACTTGACCTCTGTAGCTCATCAGTTTTTTGGAAGGCCAGCTGCCAAGAATGGGTGGAAATTGGGAAAATGCATTTCGTAAAATCTCAAATTTAATCAACAATTTCTCCTTCATTATGTGATCAAATTAATTACTATATTGTAGATAATATAAACATTTTTATGATTAAAGCACTGTTTATGTTTTTTACGGCAATTTTCTTATATTTTTTAAAGATCAGGCCCCTGTTTTGATCCACAAAGCATGTAATCTTTGCTTGGGATGATGAAAATGAGTGTTATAAAAATCAATATTTACATCAATACAGATGGTCAGAATGACCTACCCAAATATTTTTTCCTGTGTAATCAATTATTGTTTTTCTATTTAAGAACAAATAGTAGGAGAGTAGCAAATGATATGTTGACACCTTGATATTGTGTTTCTACCAGATTTATCACCTATAACTGATCATTATAATTACTTTTATCCTTCCATGAAGAAAAAAATAATAGAAAAGTAGAATAACATGCTTTAAGTTGGTAACCTTTTCATCGATTTTCTTTTTATCCAAAAATATCCTTAATTCGGTGTTAAGAAAGTGCTAAGAGGAAATAGATTTATAAAAATACCTGTTTAATTTATTTTTTGTATATATTGAAGTTTCCATGGCTACGATCTATTTAAAAAATGCAAAAAGTTTCTTGTAAACAAAAGAGATATATGAAAGATTTTGACTATCCTGTTTAGGCCCTTTAGTTTTATTGCTCCCACAACTTTAAATTATTTGGCTTTCCAACCTCTCGATTTTGAGGATTTTGAGCGATTTTGAGCGTACCTGATGAAGGTTATTCCAGAAACATGTCCTGTCATGCGAAATAAATTTGATGTCTACTTTTTCATTGCTAAATTCTTACAAGATTTTATTGCATAATGCTCAAGTGAATTCAACATGAACAGTCAATATAATATTTGACCTCACAGTGACTGTAAGATGAACAAGATCAAGAAAATAAAAATATATTTTTTGGTGTTTTTGTTTTTTTAATATATTCATCTAATCTCAAAAGCAATCTTAATTAATTTGTCAGTGACTTGCGACAGGTCGATGGTTTTCTCCAGGTACTCCTGTTTCCGCGACCACTAAAACTGAGTGCCACGTTATACAGTCAAACCTGTATTAAGAGGTCACATTTGGGACAAATAAAAAGTGGTCTTTTAAGACAGGTGACCTCTTAAGAGAGGTTCAATTCATATGATATTTCATTTGATGGGACAAGAAAAGGGTGACCTTTAAATACAGATGACTGCTTAATAGAGGTGACCACATGGACAGTTTTGACTGTAACTGAAATATTATTGAAAGTGGGGTTAAATACCATAACTCTAACTCTTAATTAAGAAGGTTACCGGTATACCAGGTACATGTGTACTAATTACTAATCCATTTAAAATGGTAATTTAGTACCTTCTAATTTACAAAGAGTGATATTCCTGAAAAATGTTTAGATTTTTATAAATAGTACTGCCTGCAAATACAGAAGTATAGTGGAACCTGTCTAATCCGACACACCAAGGGACCAGGGAAATGTGTCGGATTATACAGGATGTTGAAATACTCAGGTTTTATTTTAGTTAACAGAAATATTTTGGGACCTTAAATTTTTGTTGGATGTCATAGGATGTCGGGAAACTCAGGTCGGAATGCATAAGTTTTACTGTACTCTAATCTTCAACTTGTTAAAGGCAGTCAGTATTTAGTAGAAGTACTGGTGCACTTAAAAAAAAAAATTGTAATCGTGATAAAAAGTGTTACACATACAACTAAGTAAAAGTTCAGGGCCGTTTATTATTATGTAGATAAGTGGTATCAGTTTACTACATATGTTATGATAAATCTAGAAATTTACAAATGAATTTTACTATCAGTTTACTACATATGTTATGATAAATCTAGAAATTTACAAATGAATTTGACTGTTTCAGGGTTTTTTTTTTCCTGTTTTTTTTTTGGAGGGGGGAGGGGGAGAGGGAAGGTTATTGGGTAGAGGATAATGGAAAAATTTTAATCTACAAAAAACATAGCTGTTGAAAATAGTGTGATGGAAATAATGCAATGTTTAGAGAGAAATTGTTCAAGCTCCTCAGATAATAATAAAATCCAAGACACAAAAATCTGGAGTTAAATACATATATATAAATACATAACAAAATTCAAAGCATTGATACACAAATGTAATGTTATGTACCATTATATCGCAATTGTACAGTCAAACCTTCCCATGCAGTCACCTCTATTAAGCAGTCACCTTTATCAAAAGGTCATCTTTTTCTTGTCCTCTCATAGCAAAAGTCATTTAAATTTACCCTCTTTTAAGAGGTCACCTGTCCTATGTGGCCACTTTTTCTTTGTCCCAAAGGTGACCTCTTAATACAGGTTTAACTGTACAAAGGTGACCTCTTAATACAAGTTTAACTGTACAAAGGTGATCTCTTAATACAGGTTTAACTGTACAAAGGTGACCTCTTAATACAGGTTTAACTGTACAAAGGTGACCTCTTAATACAGGTTTAACTGTACATGTATATAAAAAAAAAAACTGCAGTAACATTTTGTCCCATTAGGTAATCTAACTGATATTTCTCAGTAAATCTTGAGTTGCCTCCCCTTTATCTGATATCTACTTAGAAGACAATTGATTATATTGTCAATGGACATCAACGAAAGAGAAGAATGAAAAAAAATCATTTTTATTTTTCAAGAACAAGTTTTTGTTGAAATGTAAAAACTTCCCTTTTCCCCAGTCCTCACAATGACCTCCGGCACAAGTCAAGTAAAACTTTGTTTGGACCAGTCAATTTTTCAGTTTTTAATTAGAAATATATGCATAATAATTCTAGTATTTGATTTGGACCAGTAAATTCAAATTTTCATTTTAGTTGGACTGTTTCCCTAAATAATGTTTCTTAGGCAGATCGACAACAATAATATTTTGTGGGTGTGAATAAATAATAAAAATGAATTTTTCGCAGCCCCACCCCTCTTTCTCTGCTTGTATAATATTTATTTATTATATAAACTACTGCTTACATGTATGTGTTTTTCTGGAACCACAGTGAATGATTGAATCATGATTGTATGAGTGAATCATGATTGTATAAGTGAATCAGGATTGTATAGGTGAATCATGATTGTATAAGTGAATCATGATTGTTATAAGTAAATCATGTTTGTATAAGTGAATCATGATTATATAAGTGAATCATGATTGTATGAGTGAATCATGATTGTTACAATACTATCATGACCAAAACAAGTCACTATTTGGTGAAATGATGGTGGTGATGATGGTGATTTGTACTAGAACAACATGCTGAAACATAAATCTGTAGGTCTACATGTTGCTCCACTGTGATACACTATCCTGACTCTAAGCCAATCGTTCTTTTGTCTCAATTGTAATACTGCATGTTTAAGTGAGCGCTCCTAAAGCAACAAATACCAATAGTCCCTGAATTAACGGAACCGGGGGTTGAACCCACGATACCTTTTGGACTCAATGTAAACATGTTGATGGCCGCTGCTAAAGCAGTAAATACCAATAATCTTTGGATTATCTCATCCTAGGATTGAACCCAGGATATTTTATGGTGACGGCCCGATAGTCCGAAGGTCCGATAGTCCGAAGGGCAGATAGTCTGTAGGTCCGATAGTCCGAAAATGTCCCCTTTTCAGTAATCTCTTGCACATTTCTTTATAAATGTTTGTATTATAACTTTACACTGATGACATTTACTAATAATTAAATGATTTGTTGGTATAAGTACATGTGCATTCACATTTACGCGATCTTGCATAAAAAAAAAAAATAATTGGCTGGTATAGACGATGCGTGAAGGAAAATGGGAAATTTCGATCCAACTGTGTCCTGTGAGTGGCAAGGTACCGATATGTCCAGGTGTCGATTTGGCCTGTACCAGATAGATCAGACGTGCGAAATTTGCAATTCACAACTAGCTATATAATACTTGTCTCTGCATGATATTATGCATTAGTTTTTTCACCATTTCTAGTATTAGCAGTTCCAGGCATCTCAATAGACCCTTTCACGTTAACTGCAGAGCTTCACGATTTTGGAGGGAACTGAGTGGAAACGCGCCGCTTTCCGCAAATTGACATCAGTTAACAATGAAAGTGACATTGTGAGGCCTTCATTTACTTTAGAGGACCCACCCATATTTGGTATTTCCAAAGCTAACCCTACCCCTAGCCTAACTCTAACCCGAGGACACAGCCTACGGCACTAGATGGCACGTTGACAGTCTACAGCACTAGCTATGTATATATACATTTGTATATAGATGGCACATTGATACAGCCTACGACGCTAGGTGCAAATATTTCAGTTACCCTATAGGTTGTGGGTCCCCTAAAGTAAATAAAGGCCCATTGTGACGTTACAATTTTTTCAGGAAATTGCACGTTACCACTCAATTCCCGCCAAAAAACACAGTCCCGCAGTTATCATGAAAGGGTCTATTGTTTTTGTGATTCTTATTCAATATGCCAAAAGGGCCAAACAGGACTCGTTATTTTTCCCGTTTCTCAGAAGTAAAGCTCTCCCAAATAAATTTCTTCTCTTCTGACAACAAATAGACAATGACCATGAATTGTATAATTCATACGCAGTTAAGTATTTGCTTTCAAAATTTCGTACTGCATCTCATGCCGGTATACTTCATTTTAGGGCTCATTTATACTTCGTCGCGCGACCGTTGCATCATGATTTCGCGATTTTTGTCCTCTATTGTTAATTGGGAATCTTTAGAATTTGGACATAAAAATTTATTGATTAGTGGATGGCGATTGTCGCGCGACATACAGCGACGAAGCATATATGAGCCCTTATGATACTATAAAAATGATCTCCATGTACATATATAAATGTATTATGAAATAAAAGAATGTGTCCATGGGACAGATATGCCCCGTCATATTAACTCGTTCGGCAATCTTGAAGTAGGTAGGCGACAGCTTTAATAATAGCTTACACGTTACAACTCATCATTACCAAGCTCTATACCAAGTATCGAACCGTACATTCCTTTCAAAAGAATCCGAGAAATCTTTTACGAAAATTTGTGCGTTTTTTTAGACAAAAATTCGCAGCAAAGTTGGTCGATAAATAGGAAGTAGGTGTGTGACAGCTTCCAAGATAGCGTACACATTACAACTCATCATGACAAAGCTCTTTTCAATGTATCAAATCATTCCCTCAAGTAGAAGCCGAGGATTTAGTATACAGACGTACGGACGGACCTCGGTAAAACTTAACGCCTATTAGGGAGAACAAAAAATATGAAAAAGATGTCAAGGAGACAGCGAAACTTCCACTATTAAACGGAGAAAATTTGAGGACCCAACAAAACATTCAACTGGTAGGGTGAAAATCCAGTATATTATTCGTTCTCGTTTATCATTTTTCTGATTAAGAAGTAATGATACAGGTAGAAGATCATCTGCCTATTTAATGATCAAATTTAATACCTATATTATATATATACATAAATAGGTTCCATACAAGCACAAA
>MJUT01052344.1:464099-475291 GCA_002080005.1 Gigantidas platifrons
GGATCAACATTTTTCTGACACTATTAGGAGGGGCGTCACATATGTTACACAAAAGTGGAAAGGAGGTCATTTAATTTTTCCCGGTCATTCAAAATAATTTGCCCTGGAGATAAATAATGACCGGTCCCTAAAGAGGCTGTAGACGCTTACTCTGCCGGCACACCTGGTCTAACCCTGGTTTTTATGGGTCCGTGATAGTCATCTTTTGTGTACGTTTTTGGTTTTTGTGTAGTCTTTTTTTTCTCTGTCTTTGCTCGTCTGCTCGATTTTGCCGATTCCCTTCGGACTTACGGCTTTGGATTCCTCCTGTGGAATGGAGGTTCGGTTTCTTACTTTTTTTTAAATGGTTATGTAATGATGGCAAATTGCGTTAGTACTGTGGAAAAACACAGGGTAGAAAAGAAATTCTGACGAGGCTGGGCACCAGCGGAATACTCTAACCAAACTACATCGGACCTTTGGATTATCGATATCGACCCTTCGGACTATCGGACCTTCGGACCAACGGGGTGTAACCTATTTTATACACTCAATGCAAACATGTAAATAGCAACTGCTAAAATGGAAAATACCAACTGGAATAACTAAACCGTGGGTTGTACCGATAATATTTTTGCACTCATGCTGAAATAAATGTTAATGGCAGTTGAATAATAAATGTTACACACAAGGTATCATCAGTTTGTCAAGGAAGAAAATATTTTCAAACTCTTGAGGACATAAATATTTACATGTATTCAAAGTTCAAAGATTCACACCATATGATTTTATGGAACATGTGAAACAAACAAGTTAACATACAATGTATATAAGTTAATTTCCTTAAATTGTCAGCAATTATAAAATATATCTTTACGATCTTTAGAAACAGGAAGAAAAACGAGCCTCTGGCGAGCTTTTCTTTCCTTTTTCAAAACGTAGTACAAATATCCTTGCAGACAATGTGCATATATTGTTTTTATACTGCAACATCATCTATGCAACAAAAAATGTTAAATTTAAATGCAAAAGGCAAATTCAATGAATATTATGATTGAATTCCCATTCCAATTGGGTGTCTACACTGATACAACAGACTGCAGGTAGACATGTCACTCCACTCAGTCACATCATTTTGATTTTGAGCAAACCATTCTTTGCTTTTTGTTCCTCAATGCTGCTTGCTAACAGTTAAGAAGCATCAAATGCAAATTTTATAGTCTTTGGTTTTATAATTTACCTAACTGGGGCTCAAACCCATGATCTACCATACTCGAGGCAAGCACACCCATGATCTACCATACTCGAGGTAAGCACACCCATGATCTACCACACTCGAGGCAAGCACACCCATGATCTACCACACTCGAGGCAAGCACACCCATGATCTACCATACTCGAGGCAAGCACACCCATGATCTACCACACTCGAGGCAAGCACACCCATGATCTACCATACTCGAGGTAAGCACACCCATGATCTACCATACTCGAGGCAAGCACACCCATGATCTATCACACTCGAGGCAAGCACACCCATGATCTACCACACTCGAGGTAAGCACACCCATGATCTACCATACTCGAGGCAAGCACACCCATGATCTACCACATTCAAGGCAAGCACACCCATGATCTACCACACTCGAGGCAAGCACACCCATGATCTACCACACTCGAGGCAAACACACCCATGATCTACCACACTCGAGGCAAGCACACCCATGATCTACCACACTCGAAGCAAGCACACCCATGATCTACCACACTCGAGGCAAGCACACCCATGATCTACCATACTCGAGGTAAGCACACCCATGATCTACCATACTCGAGGCAAGCACACTAACCATTACACCACTGATGCAGTCAGTATGCTGAAGAACATAAACAGTTTTGATATTAAAAGTAAAATTTTAATTATTTTATTTTGTAGTTCATGAAAATATTGGACATGTAAAAGATGACCATCAGTTTCCTCATCGACAGTTTCTTGACATCTATAAAGAGGACAAGACAATTGCCAGACCATTTTCAGACATCCACAGTCAAGACACAGCCACCAGCAGAGCATTTTCAGACATCCGCAGTCAAGATGCACCCACCAGCAGAGCATTTTCAGACATCCACAGTCAAGATGCACCTACCAACAGACCATTTTCAGACACACATAGTCAAGAAGTACCCACAGATAAACTCTTTTCAGAAAACCGAAGTCAAGAAAAAACACCACATAGGCCATTTTTAGCCAATGAAAGTCAAGAAATCCTAAGACACAGACTATTTCCTGACAGCCTCAGTCAAGATATGCATACCCACAAATCATTCTCAACCAATCAAAGTCATGAAACTCTAAAACAATTTTCTGACAGCCAAGAACAGGACAAGTCGGCCCAGAGACATTTAATGGATGCAGAGAGACGAGATTTCCGACACTATCAAGAAATCATGGATGAAGAAGAAAAACAAAACCATCCACGTAACTTAGATGACCGAAAATCTGTGGACTGTGATAGTGACGACCACCAGTACAAGGACGAGATACAGAAATGTCAAGATAATATAGAAGACTTGAGAGCTGTGATAAAACGGTATGTTCTTTCTATACTCTGTTTTTGTTTGCTCACCTGGCCGAAAGGCAATGTGAGCTTTTGGCATTCGTCGTCCATTAACTTTCACATTTGAATCTTCTCCTCTGAAACCACTTGGCCAAATGAACCGAAACTTGGTTGTAAGCATCTATGGAAGGTCCTGTATAAAGATTGCTCTTTTTGTCCCCATCCGTTAACAAACATGGTCGCCACAGACAATTATTGTTTCTGATTGGTCGATTTCTGAAAAGCATCGCCTCTGAAACTGCTTGGCCAAATGAACCGAAACTTGATAGTAAGCATCTATGGACGGTTCCTCTATAAGGATTGCCCATTCCGTCCCGATCCTTTAGGCCATAGGCAATTCTTGTTTATTTTGATCTTAATACACCCAAAGCTATTCCTCATAGCTTTGTCATTCCTGATTTACTGAATTAAAAAAAAAAAAAAAAATGACAGGTGAGCAACACATGCTCGGTCCACTGAGCCTCTAGTTTATGAAGTGATCTGTTCGCAGGCCACTGTGGACCATGATAAAAGGTAAGTTATATTATCGTGGTCTGTTAGGGGGCCACTGTGGTTGTGATTGTATGGTAGTTGTACAGAGAAACTTGCCCATATAGACACCTCTATTAAGCAGTCACTTGTATTAAAAGGTCACCTTTTTCTTGTCCTTTCATGGAAAATTTCATATTGTCAAAGATTACAAAAATCCTGGAAACACCCTTGAATTTCTAATGTTGAGTATATACATGTTTCAAATGTTGTCTCTGATGACGTAGCAAACAGGGTAGGTAACTGTGTCGGTAATCGTAAACAATACCGAATTTTGAACAGGCATAGCGTCACTATGGATGGTCAGAAAAATATACGGGATCGATTTTTTTTCATTTTTATATGTTAGAAATGAAATATATGAATTTAAAGAAAATCTATTTTTGTTGTATATGACCTTTAGCTGAAAATTTTACTGGTTTGAACAAAGTTTGACTGGTCTGGAAGCGGAGGACCGGTGTTCATCGTGAGGACTGGTGATTCATTAATTATGTTCCAAGAAATGAAGAAATGGGTCGTCATACTGTTTTTAACCTTTTATCGACACAGATTATATTAACAATGTACTTGAAATATAAATATTAATAAATAAATAGGATTTTTTTAGAATTACAATTTCACAGGAACTGGTCATTATTTTTCAAGTGTTTTGTCCTAGCTAATCTTTTTGTTTGTTAAATTTTTAAGTGATCTTAAATTGAATTTAACAGGATATCATCACTTTTGAATCAAATATAACAGTTTTTTGTTTATAATTTTTTTAGTACGTGTATATATAATTTAAAGAGATTGATATCTTTGAAGATTTCATGAAGGGACTCATAATGGGGTGTGATTTCCTTATTTAATAAACATTTAGGGTTAGAAGTTATGTTTAATTGATATTTTTGTTGGAGGGGGTTTATGGTGTTTAACACCACTTTCAACAATATTTCAATTATATCGTGGTGGTCAGTTTTATTGGTGGAGGAAACCGGAGTGTGCGGAGAAAACCATTGACCTGTCGCAAGTCACTGACAAATTTTATCACATAATGTTGTATCGAGTACACCTCACTTGACTGGTATCCAATGTAAACAAATATTGCGGCCGCAAAGTCATCGTAGATTTAAATGAATGAAAATCACAATACCGGAACGATTTCAAATGTTTTCTAAATAAAAACATGTTCAGTATAAATGAATAAAATAATAAATGAGTTTTATACATGTACATACCTTTTACCCATAAATTAATCCCCATCAAGAATTGTGGGAAGGTTCGTCTGCTACTCGACGATGGCTGAAATGGCGACATTTTTCATATTCCTACGCCGTAATGCTACAATTGTTTGAGGCTCTCCTTGGGTATTTCTTTAATAGTATTTAGCGTCGAAAACAAACACGATGTCCAAGAATAAGAATTATAAAGATTAAACTCTGTGTTTTTAGGAAATTATGTATGTATAAACTCCGGCAGCTCACTCACAAACTTTACATAAAGTCCTTTGAACTTTACTCAGTTTGTGAGTGAGCTGCCAGAGTTTATGCATAGATAATTTCCTAAAAAAAACAGCGTTTAATCCTATACCATCACGGCTATGATGGCCCCTAATAAACATTTAGGGTTAGAACTTATGTTTTGATTTTTTTGTTTTTTTGTTGTTGGAATCATTAAGAAATATTATTTCATTTTTAAGCGAAATATTATGACTGAATCAACTGATCATATACAGAGATCCTTGTACTTCACGTCGATGAGTTGAGACCCGCCAAAATTTTCAAATTTTATATTCTTACGATGGTGGCTCGAAATGGACTTCTTTCTCATCACATAACACATCTCAAGCTTTGCCTTCATTGTTGTGAGATTGCTCTGAGAAAGATTTCTCGCAAAACAAATCTACGATATTATATATGTGTATAACACTGCCTGAAATAAATCAATATATATGGGGCAAGTCTGGGGTTTTCTCTGGTACTCCGGTTTCCTCCACCAATAAAACTGACCACCAAGATATAACTGTGATATTGTTGAAAGTGGCATTAAACACAATAACTCTAACTAAATCAATACACAGAAGTCAAAAATAATTTTTTAAGATACCATCCTGAGGAAATGTTTGTGTAAAAGTTTAAAAAGAGCTAAATATGAAATGAAACTTATAAACAAATTTAATACAATTTTTGCTACAAATTTAAAATCAGACTCATCAAATATCACTTTTCCCTAACATTGTCATAAAAGTCATATGTACACACAAAAACCTAAAAATTACATAAAAATTACATTAAAATGTCACTTATGAAAAAATCATTTAAGCTACCTTAATAGAAAAAAAATTACTGTTATTGAATTTCATTTTTCTTATGAAAAAGAGAAAAAAAATAAGATGAAATTGTTATTGATACTTAAAAATGAGGGAAAAAAAGAATAAAATACTATTTTTTATTATATATATTTTGATATTTGTTTTCGGTTCAGTTTTTATTGTAAGTCTTGTACTTCAGTTGTTATTTGTTATTTTTCTACCGTGAAAATGAAAAATACAAGCAATTAAATTCGTAAAGGTCACTGGTCACTGAAGCCCATAAAAATAAAATAATGAATAGATATGAAATAATGGCTGATTTTTTGAACATATGTTGTGTAAATGGTGACCAAATGTCATTTGGGTCACCTCAGTCTTTATCCCTTCTTACATGTCCATGTCAAAGGGCAGGTGGTTTTACAATAGTCAGATTTTAAAAATAAAGATGGACAATGGCCAAAGGGTCAGTTTTAATTATCTCTTTTGTTAAAACTGATGACCGTCAGTATTGTTTGGACGGTGGCCGGAGTTTTTATGTTTGTCCATTGAATTCATTTAAACCAATTTATTAAAATTTCATTTTTCAACAAATTAAATGAAAAGACACCAGTCAGTCAGTGGTTATGTTAATGTTGAAAATGAATCATAAAATAAAATAGCTTGGATGCCTGTCAGTTTTTGGCCGAAGTGTTAGAACAACTCTCTTTAACTAAGTGGGCATGTAATATATCTGTTGATTTCGCCACGCTTATAGCGACCTTTGACCCCTGCATCATGTGGTTATGGACAAGTGACCAGTAAGATTTTTACATTATGAAAAATATCTGATAACTGGACAACAACATTAGTTAGGAAGCTGGGTCAGGGAAGTGTTTTTTTTTGTCACCAGTTTGCTAAGGGTTATTATAAAGTTTTTAATCTACATTGTTGATCAGATATATTAGTCATTACATGGGTCTGCACTGACCACTGCCAGATAAAAAATCAGAAAATGCCAGATATTTATCCAGATATAAACCAGTCATTAATTAACAGGTAGGATTAATTAACTTATTGACATATTAATTACCTGTAGAAGTATACATTTGTTTACACATGTATCATGTTTTTTTTTGTTCTGGCTACATATAGTACATGGGGATGAAAATTTTGAAATTTTAACATGAAAATGTTAATTTTGATAAATAATTTTTATTTTACAAAATTAATGATAGACATAACTAGTATTGTTGATATTAATTACCTATTTTTATTTACCTAGATTTGTTTACACGTGTGTATGATGTTTTTGTTCTCTGGTTACATACAGTTTATATGAAATTTGAAATTTTTACATGAAAATGTTAAATTTTGATAATGATAATCATAGCTGGACATGTGTTGTTGATATTTAGGGATCATGTTTACAAATTTGACAATATCATATTTTGTTTTAAATATAAAGGTTCTAAACTTAACATGTGAGAATTTGACTTACAGTGAAATATCACACCTGTGTACAGGTGCAAATGTATTAATACATCTTATTCTTAAGTAATTTATTTTTTGTGGTTGTCTCATTATTTCAAAAATGTTGATTGCAAATAAAAAATGATGACAATTATTTTAAATATAACTATAATTCTTATTGTTAGGATTGCCCCTCCCCCCAAAAAACCTTATTCATTTCATCCTATGCTACTTTTCAATTCAAGCAAATTTTCAGAGAAGAGAGAAAGTTAAGAATATTTAAAATCCAAATAATTGTATAATTGTACATTTGTATAGAATGGGTAACAGTTATTTTTCTATCTAATTTGCAATTAATTTTTGAAGAAAAAAAAAATGGTTATTTGTCGGAAATCAAGGACAAATTTATCAATTCATAAATGAACAAGAATTGGTATTTAATCTCATGAAGTTTGAATATTTCTTATAACCCCATTGTGTTAGGTGTGAGAAGTGTAAATGAAATCTTACAATGAGGGACAAGGATGTAAAGAAAATCAAAGGATTTTAATGTAAAAACTCAAAAGAAAAGTTAATGAACAAATAAGTTTATAAGATACATCTATTATTGAAATATACAATTCCAAGATAATATAATAATTATTAAGGGGCCCGGGTGGCTCAATGAGTTAGGTCGTTAGATCTAACAACTCATACAAGCCTATCACCAATACGGCATGGGTTCGTGCCCGGCTTTGTAAATTACAAAAAAGGGTGCACTCGACTCACAGCCGCAAGTGATAAAGTTTACCAGTTGCTTGCCCATTGTCGGTGGTTCTCTCCAGGTACTCCGGCTTCCTCCACCACTAAACTGGTCGCCATGATATAGCTGAAATATTGTTGGAGGTGGCATTAAACACCAAAATTCAAAAATCAAATCTATTTTTGTACCTCCTATTGGTTGTTGTTTCAAGTTTTTTCTTCTTCAATAAATCTTTTTGAACTTCTGTACAAAATATTATACCTATATCCAAAGCTTGAAATGATCCATTGATGTTTTTTTTTTATATAAAAGATATCCATTTGTGATAATAAGAAATTCAAGATGGCCACCACATCAAAAAAGTCTGAACATAGAACCCCTTGGGAAACAAAGAAGTAATTTTTTACTTAGATTTTATAATCTTGATTGAACCCAAACTGTTCATTAACAATCATTTGTAGGTCCCTTACAATATTTTTGTGTCATTTAGATATTCAAGATGTCTACCGCTGCAGGACAAATTTAATATAGGACCCTATGGCTATGTGAAAAATATCTTAAAATTATTTTTATCTGAAATCTCTAACCCATTGGACAGAAAACTCAGATGGAATGTTCCTTAGAAGGTCCTTGACCAAATGTTGATGATATAGCAATTGGAAATGTAAGATTGTAGTCAGATTAGTTCAGAGTTCTAACATATAACATGGGGCCATTGTAGTCATGATCTTATAGTAGTTGGATTTACAACTACCTGTGTAATCAGTGCCTATCACCACTAAAGTTGTGAGTTCTAACCCTGTTCATTGCGAGATGTACTCGATACAACATTATGTGATGAAGTTTGTCACTGACTTGCGACAGGTCGGTGGTTTTCTCCGGATACTCCAGTTTCCTCCATCAATAAAGCTGACCACCACGATATACCCGGTAGCTGAAATATTGTTGAAAGTGGCATTAAACACCATAGACCTAACCAAAACTATAACATATAGCACCCTATAGGAAAATTAAGAAAAAAAAATTCTCAGATACTAGAAAATAAACAGAGTTCAAACGGTACATGAATAATTATGTTGATAGTCAAAGAACTAAGAAATAAAGGTGAAAAAAACATTCTAAAATAGAAAGATGCCATTATATTTTGTTAACACACACAAAGTTCAATGAAAAATAAATTATCAGTTTGCAAAAATTATTAATATTGGCCCAATCCTTTTTTATATTAATGTTAAAGGTGACTTGGGTTATAAAATGGCCATACCCAGTTTATTTACTTTAGAAACCTACCTGATAAATCTCTGCTTTGGTCAAATGGATAAAAGTCATGAAGTGCATGCAGGCAGTATTTTGTGTCTGTTTCATATGTCTTGTTACTATGTAGCTGTGGATGCCACGAAATAGCCGATATATGGCTAAAGTTGGCATTAAGCATCAATCAATCAATCAATCAATCAATCAATCAATCAATCAATCAATCAATCAATCAATCAATCAATCAATCAATCAATCATGTAGCTGTGGAACTGTACCTCTTAACACTCTTTGTTTGTCTTTTATTTTGAACTGCAGTTAAAAAAAAGTCTGTCAACAGGTTACACAGCTAATTGTTTATATATGGTGTTTAACACCACTTTCAACAGCTAATGTCTTATGGTCTTATGTTAGATATAGTCATCTGATCATTATATTTCTCTACTGAAATCTTGAGTAAGGATCGTCATGGTCATGATCGTATGGTGGTTGGATTTACAACTACCTATGCAATCAGTGCCTATTACCACTAAGGTTGTGAGTTTGAATCACGATCATGGAAAGGTGTACCCGATACAGCATTATGTGATAAAGTTTGTCAGTGACTTGCAGCAGGTGTATGGTTTTCTCCGGGTACTCCGGTTTCCTCCACCAATAAAGCTGACCACCACGATATAACTGAAATATAGTTGAAAGTGGTGTTAAACACCATAACCCTAACCCTAACTCCCTGAAATCTGAGTTGTATATATTTTTTAGTGTTTCCTTAATTAGGAGAAAAAATTGGCAAAAATGTTTTTGTAGATAAAATGCATATTGATGAAAGTTGTTTTAAAATCCACGATTTCCATTTAATGGTGGTCTGTTAATATTTTCTATTTCTGCTTGTTATCGTTGGACATAGAAAAAAAAAGCTTTCATTCTTCCACACAAAAAAACAAGGAGGAAACTTTCATTCTTCCATGCACACACAAAGAAGGAAGAAATTATCTAAACTGAAAAAAATATCTAGCTAAAGACCAATTAAATAAGATTTTTTAATCAAAAATTATTTCAGCATCTGAAGATCTTATACTAATCAATGGGACATCACATGATCATATTCCTTTGTTGTCTGCTTGACCAGTGTCCAGTGCCCCTTTGACCTTGGACAAGATAAAGCATGACAGTAAAAAATGACCGTTTGACCTGATGCACAATGACCAAAACCCTAGTTTTACACATCAATGTGTTGTACTGTCAAAGAAGAAAATGGATCTTTTGTTGCAATATGGTTCAAATTTCCTTCATTTAAAGTTGAAAGAATTCAAATGTTTATGCACTATATTTTTAAAAACTGGAATGTTGAATTCGAAAAAAGGTTGAACGAATTCAAAAAAAGGTTGTGAACGAATTCAAATGTTTATGCACTATGTTTTTAAAAAGTGGAATGTTGAATTCAAAAAAAAGTTTAAAGAATTCAAATGTTTATGCACTATATTTTTAAAAAAGTGGAATGTTGAATTCAAAAAAACAGTTTAAAGAATTCACATGTTTATGCACTATGTCTTTAAAATGATGCAATATTGGATTGATTCAGAAAAAAAAATATAAAGTGGGAACATTTTCATTAAACTTTTTTTTTATATTTTAATTAGGGTGTAATTATATTTTTATTTGTAAAAATTTTTTTTTTTTTTCTTATTGTTTGTACTTATTCAATATAGTCATCTATTTAGTGATTGTTTCTTTTTATTTATTTATTTTTCTTAAGTTTTGGCTGAATTACATCACTTCCTGTTAAATGGTTCTGAGAAATTACTTTATATCTACATTTAAAACAATTTTACAACCCACATGCAGTTAAACCTGCTTTAGTGACCACCTCTATTAAGTTACAGTCAAACCTGCTTTAGTGACCACCTCTATTAAGTTACAGTCAAACCTGCTTTAGTGACCACCTCTATTAAGTTACAGTCAAACCTGCATTAGTGACCACCTATTAAGTTACAGTCAAACTTCCTTTAGTGACCACCTCTATTAAGTTACAGTCAAACCTGCTTTAGTGACCACCTCTATTAAGTTACAGACAAACCTGCATTAGTGACCACCTCTATTAAGTTACAGTCAAACCTGCTTTAGTGACCATCTCTATTAAGTTAGTCAAACCTGCATTCGTGACCACCTCTATTAAGTTACAGTCAAACCTGCTTTAGTGACCACCTCTATTAAGTTACAATCAAACCAGTTTTAGTGGACACCTCTATTAAGTTACAGTCAAACCTGCATTAGTGACCACCTCTATTAAGTTACAGTCAAACCTGCTTTAGTGACCACCTCTATTAAGTTACAG